>CAKAOH010040125.1:0-22769 GCA_916701665.1 Sebastiscus tertius
AAAATGCTCTTAAGAGACGTTTTTTCAATTTAAAAACATGAGCTTATTTATTTTTCATGAATGGTTAACTCATTGCAACACATTGCATACATATTTTTTATTCATATTCATTTCTGAACTATCTCCAGAAAACAGTATGTTCAAGAGTTTAATATTCTGTGTACGTAATCAATAGGATGCATTATATGCTGAGAACAGTATTAGTAGTTAGTACATAGTAATAGAATAATAGTTTTTATAAGCTGATTGTATCATTAGAAAATCAAATCAGAACAGTCAGAATAAATCAAAATAGTATTTCCCGATTCATTTCCCTTCAGATCCCCCAACCATTCCAATGGACAGATTATTATTATTATTTTTAATCCTGAGTAAAAGCAATAATTCTTTCATATGATATTTAGACATGTATAAGTAATGTAATACCCCGCCTTCGCCCAGTGTCAGCTGAGATCGGCTCCAGCCCCCCGTGACCCTGAATAGGATAAGCGGTGACCGATAATGGATGGATAGATGGAACATGTAATATCTCATGTTTACTTTAAACTAATGATGTTATATTCTGTACCGAGGCTTTCGGAGCACGTATCGAGTAATCCAGGAAGTTGTCTGTGAAGCGTATGTCGAGGCTTGTATCGTCTTAGACCAATGACGTAATTCAAGACGCCCGAAGCCGAAACCCAGTTGAGAAATTATTGTTCCTGGATAAAAAAACAATAAAGTCTCCCATCTATCATTTTCCTTTAGTTACACAAGCACACTCACTGCCCTCTGCCCGGCTAAACCACTGCCTCACATCTGTAATATATCTGCCTGTTCTACACTCTTTGACCGATAGGTGGTTTCATGTGCACACGAAGCCCAGATGAAGCCTCGTGAAATGAACCCTTATGCGAACCAATTTGCTGGAGCGCTTTAATGCTCCATGAGGCTTCGTCTCGCCACTACTTTAAACACAAATTAACAATATGATTAATAGATTAAAATGTGCTTCCTCCTTGGCTCACGGTCAGCTTTGCTTGCTGAAAAAGGGTGTGTGGCTCTACTGCAGTCCACTTTAGATGACGTGGAACACCGTGATTGGCTTATTATACATATCCAATGAAATAAGTTTGTGCATTTGGGTGGAGTCAGGTGACAGTAATCATAGCTCTCCTAGAAAAGTTATGTCTACTGGAATGGTCGGGGGATCTGAGCGGGTTGGAGTCTACTGCCATGCTCTGTGAACCCATACTTAGTTCCAACATTAACATAGCAAGGCTAAAAAAAAAAAAACGTCAAATGTGAGTTGTTGGTAGAAAGGTTCCTTTCTGACCACTGAGTACATACATCAACCTATCCGCGATGCAGCATTACTGTATAGTGATTTTAATCAGATACTTTGTCAACTTAGAAAGTCCAGTTGACCCGTGATTGCCTTTTACATCTTGGCCAGCACCGCTAGTAAATGTTTTATATGAGGAAATAATTGGAAACTTTGTGGGTGAATGCCGTTTCCTCTGGCAGAGCTTATTCCCACCGTGATGAATCTTTTTGCCATTGATCACAACTGCATTAGGTAGTGCTAATTAGTCATATCTGACAACAAGGGCAATCTGACTAAGCAGTAAAGGCCTTGTGTTTGAAAAGCATCAGTGCTTTCCATGACTCTCTCTCTTTCTCCTTCTACCTCTCTCACCACTTCTCATTCCTCTTGCTCTCTGCCACTTCAGTGCTCTCTCCATCCCCGGGAGATTTATTGGGCTCCCCTCGCCTCGCACATTCCGAGCAATTGATAAAACGGCGGCGTTTACCAAGACGACAACTGTGTAACGCTGTCTCGCTCTTGCTTTGTCTTGCAAGCCGAGCATTTAATTTGCGGAGAGGTCTTAGCGTTGACAAACAACACTAGTGTGAGCTGTTATGTATCGCATTGTATAACCCTCTTTGATATCATCCCACTGGAGATCTCTGTTTGTAGTATAATGAACAGTGACTGCTTTGCAATCGGAGTCATCTCCGTCTCTGATGCATCTCCGCTCTTGAAGTCTCAAAAGTCAGAGGCTCAGCTGAATTAAGGAAAACGGAGCGACGCTTTCATTGTTTTGTCTCTGCCGTTGCGAAGGAGAAATATTTCACTTAAAGTCTCCGTGGCATGAATCTGATTCTTCTAATCCTCACCGCCATATCTCTATGGCTCTTAAGCTGCGGCGAGGAAAACAATCGTCCTGCCCGAAGGCACGACGAGCGTCCTGCCGCGGCGAGTTCAAGCAGATCCGTTTTTCCGAGATAAAGCATCTTTGCGTCATTAACTGCTGCCAAGAGTGCTTCAGAGTAGCACAATTCCAATGGGAGGAGAAGTTTTGGCTGGTTCTGCATCTACTTTGCATCCCCAAGTTGAAGCAGGATATCATGAATAATCATACTTGCCAACCTCAAAAACAGGGAGGATTTAAAAAACCAAAGCGAGAGGTCAGGGTGTCCTCCTCCAGAAACATTTGAGTTTCAGAGACTTTTGTTTGCTGCATTCTGGTGACTTTAAAAGAATGAAAATAACAAATGAATAAGTTCACTGCAACAGCATTTTAATGTTGAATAGGCTTACTTTTGATTTTTAACTGAATAATTCGTGCCTCTGGCGTGAATCTGTGTAAATCTCTGACATGAACTAATATTCATCACTTTTTATTTATTCACTCATTTTTTTGCCCCTGCTTGAGTACTTCTTTCTCTTTGTACTCTCAACTTCTCTCTCCTTCTCTCACTCACTGAACAACGGCACCACTGCGCTTTGAAACCCATTATTTCTAACGGCAAACGCCGCACCGCGGCGGCTTTCCGTTGCATCGAGCAAAGCCCGACTTCGGGCGCAGCATGCTGTGGCGAGAGCATCTCTTCCACCGGGAAACAACATTAGGTGTAGCTCTATTGTCGTACGGGTGGAAACAATAGGGCTTATACACGCTGTACAGAGCCAGACACAGGTTGAGTTAAGGAAAGGGGGGAAAAAAAGGTATGAAAATGTGTCATAAATCGGGAGATTTGTGTCCCCAGGAGGAAACCGGGAGAGGGCAAGAAACAGGAGTCTCCCAGGAAAATCGGGAGGGTTGGCAAGTAGAGCTGTCAATCGATTAAAATAGTTCATTGTGATAAATCGCAAATTAATAGCACATTTTTTGATCTGTTCAAAAGGTACCTTTAAGGGAGATTTGTCAAGTTTTCAGTACTATTATCAACATGGGAGTGGGCAAATATGATTGCTTTATGAAAATGTATGTATATATTTATTATTGGACATCAATTAACAACACAAAACAATGACAGATATTGTCCAGAAACCCTCACAGGTACTGCATTTAGCATAAAAAATATGCTCAGGTCATAACATGGCAAACTGCAGCCCAACAGGCAACAACAGCTGTCAGTGTGTCAGTGTGCTGACTTGACTATGACTTGCCCCAAACTGCATGTGATTATCATAAAGTGGGCATGTCTGTAAAGGGGAGACTCGTGGGTACTCATAGAACCCATTTACATTCACATATCTTGAGGTCAGAGGTCAAGGGGCCCCTTTGAAAATGGCCATGCCAGTTTTTCCTCACCAAAATGTAGCATAAGTTTGGTGCGTTATTTAACCTCCTTCGCGACAAGCTAGTATGACATGGTTGGAGCCAGTGGATTCCTTAGGTTAGTTTCAGATGATACCAGTATCTTCACTCTAGCTTTAAAACTGAGCCTGACAATCGCTCTCCGTTTTTCGTACGGCTGTGGAATTCAACACCAGATAGTGAACGCTGACTCTTGGCCTTTCTGAGTTGCTTGCTAGCTTGCAGCTTGTTGACCACTTCGGTGAATCACTTTCCCTTTTGTTCAGGAAAAACACGCCGCTCAGTTGCTCCGGTTACGTCCCTCCTTCACCTCCTCTTCCTCACTTGCTGCCGTCACATTTCACAGCGAAGCGAGACCCCAAATGACGACAGCACCCGGAATGTCGTATACACAAAGCATGCAACATATAACACATACGGACAGATGCTCACGCACATTCACACATACTTCTCTCACTCTCAGCTGCTATAGTGTCCACTCCACACAGGGTTGGATCCAGACTGTCTGGCACCTTACGTCACTCTCCGTCTCTTTCCTTTCAGTCATTACATTTCCCCTCAGCATAACACCCTCCCTATGCATCGCCTCTACGTTTTTTTTTTATCCTGGATGCTGTCACGTCCGGGGGGATGTTTGTCCGCCTCTAAGAAAAGGAGGCCAGTGTATCACGAGGTGTGAGGAGTGACTAATTGGATTCATATCTCTGTTCCATTTCTGCCGCAACCTTCAAATGGAGAGGCGAAGCTAAATGGGATACAAACAAACAAGAGACCAAAAAAGGGATATTGTATCTCAGGAGACGTCCTAGTTAAATAAAGGAGTAAATAAATATAAACAAAAACCTAGAACCTAAAACATCAGACATAATCATGTTGCTCTGGAATTTCCACCCAAACTGTTTGTATTACTCTTTCCTGCACTCAATGATTTTGCGCAGGGGCGCTCCAAGTGGCAGCGGGAGATAATTGATGCCTGTGAGTCGAGGCACAGATGTTATATTACCCCATTCACACTCACTTCATGCGTCTTGGGCAGATTGGATAGCTATCTGATATAAAAAAAAAAAAAGCAGAGTGGAATTGCAGCCAAGAAACATTCACGACAGATTGAAATGAGATTGTTGAGATGCGTTCTAGCCAGATGTTGAAAAGATGTGAATTCATCCATTATTTCAGGTTGCATAAGCAATCTTAAAGAGGACCTATTATGCTTTTGTGATTTTTTTTCCCTTTCCTTTAGAGTGTTGTACAGTTTTATTGTGCATGTCTGAAAAGTTATAAAGGCCAAATCCACTCCAAAGGGAGATCCCCTCCCCCACAGAAACACTGCTCCTGTACTGCCTGAAACGCCTCACTTGAAGTCCGTTGTTATTCCGTAACATGGTGATGTCACCAAGTAACACATTTGCATAATACCTGCCTAGCGACTAGTTTGGCTCGCCCTCAAACAAAGCTAGTTAGAGCGGAGCTGGAGCGGAGTCTGAAGAGTTTGGTTTGGTTGGCCAATCACAACAGAGTGGGCCAGATGACCAATCAGAGCAGACTGGGCTTTTCAGCAGGGGGGGTGGGGAGAGCAGGAGCTCAAACAGAGCGTTTCAGACAGAGGGTGAAAAGAGGTGCTGCAGCACAGGCAGTATGAGAAAAATAAAGAGTTTTTTTGAACATTAAAGCATGTAAACATGTTCTAGTAGAAACCCAAAATACAAGTACACACCTGAAAATAATCCTAATAGGTCCTCTTTAACTCTGTCCAACTGTGAACTTAATCAGCAAGCAGCCTGTGAAGTGTAGCCCCAGTGGTAATGACAGCTAAAATGACCGCCTGTCACATTAAAGCAACAGGAATGAAAGCGGCTCCAGCGATTTTGAAACTTGCGGTCGCACAGGAGGCGTTAATCTGATCCCTGATCAGTGCAGCCATTGAATGAGACAGCACAATGACCCGCATGGGTGAGCAAGCGCCATTGAGCCAGTGATGGCCAGTAGAACTTTTTGTCCTAATTGTCGCCCAACCATGTGTTTGTGTTAGTTGACGGTTAGCTGTGAACCACCACCGTCTGGACTGGAGTAGGGCCGACCCAGATTCACATCCTATTGTGGGCAAAGCAAGTCAGAGGCAATCAAATCTTACATACATGTGGACACGTGTAAAGAAAGTGTAATCAATTGAATGGATATCATCTGGATACAAGACGCTTGAATTGTCGAGAGTAAATGATTTTTCAAATCTTAACGGATTTTGAAAATATGAGAGACCCCACACATAACAACATGTTATGTTAAATTTAACAGTTTTGTTTCTATAGTGTGTAGTGAGCAAACATTTGGTCCAAAATCGGCTTGATTCTCATGTAGTGTGTGCCCGGCATTAGTTAGGTTTAGAAAAAGGTCGTGGTTTGGGTTCAAATAACTCACATATAAGTTACGTGACAAATAAATCAACGCTGATTTCTGGTTTCACACGGGGTATGAACCCTGGTCTCCTAGGTGAATATTCAGTGTTTTTTGGCCCACCTTGACCTCCTCCCTACGCGGAGTTTGTCACTCTTTATCCTCCCTGGTTGTTTCACGATACCGTGGATTACATATGAAGTGATTTTGTGGGATATGTACGATTACAGTGCATTACTTTTGCGTAGGTATAGCTACGAACGGTGTATGAGAACAGCCTGGTTTACACTATATGCCAACATGTTAAAAGCCCCAGATGCTAAATGTTCACCCTCCCTCACCACCTCACCTGAGATTAAAACTAAATCCCCGCTCTGCCACAGCAGCTGTTTGGAGTGCCGCTGAGCCCCGGCTAACCTGACGCTCCTCACATGCCAATCACTTTCCCTCCTTTGAAGTTGATAATAAAACTAAGCACTGCACAACACAGAAAAAGGGCTAATTATGTTGATAGCCAGGGGCTTGCAGCTGACATTTTAGGTACAGCAACCCCACCCCCCCCTTTCAACTCGCCACCATCCGTTTCCGTCGAGCCGTTTCACACAGGCAGTGATGAAAAGGAGTGATAATAAGGCGAGGAGGAGTAAAACAACTAATGAAAGGAGCGAGAGGTTTATTTAAGTGGGACCACCTTGTGTTTTGTTGGAAATACAAAGAGGTTTGCATAATAATGCTATTCCTAGGAGGTCTCATTTTAGAGTGGCTGCTCTACACATCATTAGTGGAATGAAGTCCTTGCAGATTACTGTGTGTGTGTTTGTGTGCGATGCACAGCAGCATTTATCCACCTGTGTTTGGCAAAGGATAGTGGCGTGCCACTAATTCCCAGCACTTCCTCTGTGGCAGTGCATAAACCTAACAGCACTTCCACCCACTATACGACAGCAGCGGTTTCTCAAGTTGTTTAAATTTCCCTTACCCCCCAAAATAAAACTCAGCGCCCCCGATCATCGCTCCTCCTCCTACGAGGCTCTGTGGGATTCTAAAAAAGTGCTGGAAATCCAGTAGCCGGCAACTTCAGGCTCTTCAGATGATTAACCATGTCTTTCGCCTCCCCCATCTCCCCGAACCTGAGCAGACTGGGAGCAAAAGTGATAATTTCGAGACAAGAACGATTCCAGGGAAGTAGGAGGAAGCCGCAGTGAGACTCACTTGCCAGTTTGGAGCCTTTTGTTTTGGCCCCATTCGAGGCCCAAGAGCGCTGCTTCCTGTTTCTGCGAGAGAGAGAGAGAGACGCTTTAATCTAATTAAAAGCAGATTAATGGCGCGCAGACTGGCATCGCTGGAGCTACAACAGAGGCTTAGTGAGAGGGAAAAAATGCCCCCCTCCAGAATTTGCCACTGTCCCGTTACTGGTAAACAGCAGATGAAATATTGGTCGTAAACAGTCTAGACTGTTGTAAACAGGAGGGCCTAAATGCACCCTAAGGACTGCTGTCCTTGTATACAATCGAAGGAGAGGGTCAGACGGAGCGGAGGAGACTTCAGTGCTGGCGGGCGTCCAATCAAACTGTCCCTCCGCTGAGGTTTTACTCTGAGCATAAAATCACTCAGTTACATCAGGAAAGCGTGGTGCTTTAGATTATATTTTAGGGATTTAACTGACGCTTATATCCTAAGCGGCATCACATTTGTAGGCAAGTGAGCAGAAGAGCGGAAAGGCCGTGGCCCCGGCGCTTTTAACAACATTCCTGTGACTAATACAACAGCCGTTAACGAGAGGAGTAGAAGAAAGGGAAGTATAAACGGGAAAGATTTAAGGAGAAAGATTTAAGCTTCTATTTATGTAAGAGAGCGAGGAGAGTGAGTGGGAAGAGGGCGACATGAAACGCTTTTTTTTGGTGGTGAGTTTTTCAGCATCCACAGCCAATCTGTGTGACTGGTCTATAATCACAAGTATTTAGGATTTTTAATGTGCGTTTGATTTTGACGATGGGTTCATTTAAGCCGGCGGGGGCAACTCATCTCATCCTCACTGCCTTTCATTTGACTCTTATAAGCACACACACTCACACATCCAAATCCTAATTCACACAGCTGTCCACACACACACACACACACACAAACTCATTTAAGCGCACAAATACTCTCTCACACATAAAGTGCACTGTGCCCTTTACCATGAGGGTGGTATTATGTGGCTATTAGAGGTGCTGTTGTTTGTCAGGGCGCTGCAGGGAGAGATAATATTACCTGAGAAAATTGACCACAGCATCCGCTGTGTGTGTGTGTGTGTGTAAGTGTGTGTATGGGGGAGAAAAACATAGACTGTCATCCTCCAAGGCGAGAGTTAATCCGGAGTATCCATCACACTTTAGCGTGCCATCTCACAGAGGGTGGGTGGGTGTGGGGGTGGGGAGGCTGCTGGCGAGGCTGGAGGGAGCGTTAAATGAGAGATGGGTGCTGACACCGACCCAGACACAGGATATCCCTCCACCGTCAAACACCATCACAGCCGTCATCACGCATCCGAGATGCAGACTTGTGTAGGGGCTACTGGTCGGGCTGTGGTGCATAGTGATGCACCGATCCCACTTTTTCAATCTATATATATATATATATATATAATGAAATGTTATTTATTATTAAAATAATACTGATACGTATTAATAATACGTACTCCAACAAATTAGTAAAAAAATCTTATCTTATTTACATTAATTACAATTCATGTGTAAACCTTTTTAATTCAGCAACAAACTGGTCAAAACTTAAACAGGATTTAAAATTCCAGTCTATAATGTATGTCATATATTAACATAGAACTGAATTGAATAGATCAGACCCAATTTCACCGATACCCGATCCAGCTATTTGAGTCCGTATCGGCCCGGTATCCAATCCAATATCGGTATCGGTGCATCCCTAGTGGTGCACCAGCTAGGTGGAGTTCAGGATGCCTTTTTACCCCCCTTTTAATAAGTCTGAATTAAAGGTGAAATACAGCCAACACCAAACCATCGACATTTTCTCAGATTTTGTCTTGTTTTATTAGGATGCATAGCCCGTACATCAACACTCTGCAACTCTCCATCTCTTCCTCAATTTGTCACATAAAGGCAGAGATGTTTACCATCGTAGGGTCGCAGGTTCAAACCCGGCTTGGGGCCCTTCTGCGTGAAGTTTGCATGTTCTCCCTGTGATAGCGTGGGCTTTCTCTGGTGTTCTCCGGCTTCCTCCCACAATCCAAAGACATGCAGGTTAGGTTCACTGTTAACACTAAATTGCCCGTAGGTTTGAATGGTTGTCTGTCTCTATGTGTCAGCCCTGTGATAGTCTGGTGACCTGTCCAGGTTGTACCCCACCTTCGCCCCCCCTGTGACCCTGAATAGGATAAGCAGTTACAGATAATGGTTGGATGGATCTTTACCATCGTTGAATTGCAGAAACTATTGCATCTTAAAATGCTCACCCTCTCTTGGTGCGAGCAAAATAACCCAAGCAAAAACAGCCAGAGCAACTTAAAGGTCCCACACACCCACACAATTAATCGGCACCTTGATGGGAATTACCTGTTTTTTTCTACCCCGACAGGTGTAACAACAGTAAAGTCAGAGAAATGTCAATCGGTGTGTACTAGCCCACACAGTCTGGAGGTCAGGTCTAATTAGACACCTGTTTTAGTGGGTGTATGTGCAGTACCATGGCTGTGTAGAGGCTTCACATACTGTAGACAGAACACAGGTGGAAAAGAGTGACAAAGTAAAGAGATATAAAGAAACACAACAAAGCCCCACTGACACAAAACCAGACTCTTATCACATCTTACATCCACATTGACAGGAGATAAACGAACCAGTTAATCCGTTTGTTACGCTTTTACCAGCACTTCCTAAACGCTTTAAATGCAGAGTATCGCTCTTTTTAGTCCCCCATGGACATCAAATACCTGCACCACCTTTATAACTCCACTCCGTCCGTCCGTACCGTATCTCAGGAACGCCATGAGTGAATTTCTTTAAATTTGGCACAAACGTCCACTTGGACTCAAGGATGAACTGATTAGATTTTGGTGGTCAAAGGTCAAGGTCACTGTGACCTCCCAAAAACACATTTTTTGGCCATAACTCAAGAATTCATGTTCTAATTATGACAATGTCGCACAAAGGTCTTACAGGACTAAATGCTGAAGTGACGACATTTTGGACAGACATGGATGTAAACTGCAGCAAGACTGGTTGGCGGAGGCATACACACCATGAGGTGGTAATTCTAGTTTGGTAGTAAAAATGTTTATTTATTGCCAAATATTGACTACTGGTATCAGCAGCTTTAAACCAGTAACTGCAGGACAGACCTTAGTGCAACTCTAGTCTGTGTATGTGCATGTGTGTTCAAGCCGTACTCCTTTCCATCATCCGGACTGCAGCCCCCAAACCCCCCCACCCCCACCACCCCACATCTGCTTCAGTCTAAGGCCTCTATCTTCAGTCCTCGTTCCAGTCACTGCCATATCTCTATTAACCCCCCCACCCCTCCTTCACACACACACCAGCAGTCCACAGGATTATCTGGGCTTATTCCCGAAGGCTGGAACCTCCAAACCCTCATCCCAAACTGTCGAGTACATCATTTAGCTCACGCTGCACTGCATCACTTTTTCTTCTGGAAGATTGTAGCTTTTTTTTATTATTTATTTCCCTCTTATTACTGTCTTGTTGCCCTGACATGATCCATGCATCTCTGCGGACTATTTACCACAGACAGCCATCCCATACAACATACAACATTCATAGCTCAAATCCACTCGGTCACGATTTCCTCTTTCTTTCTCTCCATCCATCCTCCTCCTCCCTTTACTCCTTTCCTCTCCCCTCACTCGCTATCTTATTCCTTCCCTCCCTGCTCCCTGGTCACCTGTGTTCCTTTCCTCCTCTGTCACTCTTCCCTGTTCTTCTCCTCCTCCTCCTCTGTTGATGCCCAATGTCTTGGTGAAATCCCTGTCAGATGTAGGTAGATGCAGCACGTTGGGAATCGACTGTACTGTGCGCTGGAATTTGTGGTGAAAGCTCAACACCTTCCTGACATCTTAAGCTTGTTTTTTAGCCTTTCAGGCTCAGGTGAGGGACTAAAAACTGCCAAACAGGAAATAGGAAACATTGTCCGCCACCGCCGCCCCCCCATAGCTTTTCTCTGTGGGCCCCCCTCCCTACCCGCTCTTTATCTTTATCTCTTTCTCCCTCTACCTGTCTCTCCCCCTCTATCTCTTTCTCTCTGGCAGACTCTTGCTGTTGCCTGAGTTTCTAGTTTCGTTTGTGTCTGGGCGAGGACGTGACTTGCCTGGGTAAAAAGAGCAGGCACTCAAGGTGATGCTGAAACACACTACTCTCTTACTAAACACACACATACACACACACACACACACACTGATACGCTCTAAAGCAGATGCACACGCCTCCCCACTCCGAAGCACTTGAGCGTCTGAGGGAGCTGCTGCTGCTAAACACAAACTCACACGGAGCACGAGCGGGGCTTGGCCACTAATTGCAGCCCTCAGGCTAACATTTTTGGCCAGTTGCTGTGGAATCATGGGAATTGTAGGAAAGGTTGAGAAAGGTCTTGCCAGTCACTGTCTCCAACTCATTGCCTCTGAATGAAGTGCATCACCTAAACGAGCTGCGTTATTTAATGTGCAGATTGAAACGGCAGTTTGTTCCTTTTCCTCGTCGCGCTGTCGCTCACCCGACCGTCTCACGTGAACGTCGAATGAACAGATTTGTTAGTGGCAATGGAGATGGGGTTTCCATAGCAACCCCTAGTACTACCATCGTGCACTCTTTCATCTCTACATATTGTCTACATCAATAGGTAGAGGCAGTTCTGGCATTGTCTGCTGCGTTTTGTGTTTGTGATGGAGATATAGGAGGCCATGAGAGAGGCAGGCTGAGAGAAAAGAAGATGGTGGGAGAAAGGAAAGAAGAAAGAGACACAGGTAGAGAAAATAAATGTCCTCAGCACAGTGGCAGACTCCCCCGTATCTGTTCTTCATCTGCAGCTAACTTAATAGTACAGTCCAGACATGTATCTGCAATGTGTGTGTGTGTGCAGTATGAAGGGTGCAGAGTAGATGTGCAGCCTCAGCTTCATGGCTGAGTGTGTTAACTGTACATCAGCATGAGACAGGCTCTGAAGCTGCATCCACAACATTTTGGAAAGATTACCATGTTTATGACTTGCAAGGGTTCACCTCATCGGATTTCTTTACTCGCTCTCTTTCTCCTCGTGTTGGTTCAATTATTTTCATCCCTGATTGCAATGCCAGATCACTAGGAGTGGGGGAAAAAATCAATTCACCTTTTATATTGCAATTTCTTTTTTTTACGATTTTGAAATCGATTTTTTAATGCTAGAATCGATATATTTCCTTCATTTGAGTATATGCAGAGGTAGAAGGAAGTTACCGCTTTTATTGTTGTAGTCTGAGTAACGTCATATACGTTCCGTATCCGTCAACCAAAACAAACCACAGCCAGCCGCAGCGAGCCGAAACACGAAAATATAAAACGGCGGAAAGGCCGCATGGATACGACCTGCACCCTCACATGTTAAATCCAAAGTGGTAAACACTACACATCCAGTAAAGTATGGAAACACTTTGGGTATCACACATTGCAGGAAAAGCAAAGGGAGCGAGACATCATGGCTAAAGCTGCATGCTAACTGTCATGGACAGGAAACGTTATCGTATCGCAGTGAAGCCAGTCGTCACTCTCATCTGCGTGGTCAAATCAGCCGACGCTACAACTGTAGAGCACCCATATACTGACATTTATGTTAAATGCATAATCCCGATGAAGCTGACCATGGATGGATAAAGAGAATGGAGCTGACGGGAAAGCTAGCGACAGACTTGGCAAAGTTAGCGTAAGTATACACGTGTGACTGCGTCCGGTTTTCAAAATAAGGTGTTAACAAAGGGAACTGTATATACAAAATACATATATGGAGATAAGATTGATCGCCTTATTTTCACTATAAGTATAAAACATTACATGTTCCTTATAAATTAAAAAAGAAAATACCACTAATTTGTGAAGGAAATCTCTTTATTATTTGTTTTTTGGGGTTGCTGGAAAAAATGGAATAAATAATGCCTGATAATGACTGATATATTTGACTTCAGGACATCTTTGACTACATACGTGCTGAAAATCAAACATTTTTACTGTATTAATTTAGATATTTTCCAAATTAAAAGTGCCTAGAAGTGCATGATTCAACTTTTCCCCATGGTCTAGTGTTGAAGAAGTTAACAAAAATAGTAAAATCGCAACACATATCATATTCGCACCCAAGTATTGTGATAGTATTGAATAGGGAGATAGGTGTATTGTCCCAGCCCTAATATTTGACTGTAATAGACTTGTTGGTTTATACCCTGTTGTGTTACTTGTTCTGAGTGTTTGATTGTGTACAGACTGTGAAAGCAAATTTTCTCTATAGAGGCCAAAAAAGAATGAATCTGAATATTTCAGTCGAAAACTGGCAATCACAATAACTCCACATAATGTGAACACGGCGTAATGATTCAGTGATGAACGCTGAGAGTGTAAACAACACCAGCAGGATGAACACGTATCTTGGTCGTGTTGAGTATCATAAGCTATACTTGTATATCTCCACCTTTAACAGACTCTAAAATTGGCTCCAGTGCTGTTTTTAAAGTGCTGTCACACATATCATAATTCAGATTAGAGTGCACATGACTGGCCCAATGAAGTGGTAAATACAACTTAGAAAATGGAATTGACTTGTTTTCCCCCTGTCAGTTGTTGTTATTTCTAACTAAAAGCACCTGGATCCATGACATGCAGCTTTTACCTGCCAAACATGGAGCAGCAGCAGCACAAAACAGAGAGGAAGTGCCCCGTGTGGCTGCACACACAGACAGGCGACCTGTACTATCTGACAACTAAACATTAGGCAATATTAAACTTTGAAAGCCATTTGTTGAATCGCGACAAATTGTTATATGAAAGACTTTTTTCATGCTCCGCACAACACGAAAAGTGACATATCAATATGTTTTTCATCCGAAGGGAAATAATACCTCCACCCGACGGAGATTCTAATATAAACTAACACCTTCACCTCAGGCCCTGGAACACTATTACATTAGCAGGAGGAATATTGGAAACAAACAACCGGAGCATTACCACTGTCAATCCAGAGAGAGGCCGGATAGCTGCGAGGCATATTCTTGAGCGAGCCACAGAAAGCCTAATAGAACCGCAGCTCAGGAGTGAGAGACCCGCTGGCTCCGTGTTCCTGTCCAAAGTTCAGGGGCTGCAGGGGGGGGGGTTGGGGGGGACGGATGGGGGGAGCATTTCCGATGTACTTTGTTAAAGGAGTGCTTGGACGTTCCGGACAATTTGGTGTCAGTTTGTCAGCGTGCTTTTGCTAGCGGTGTTGATGTGGACTAAAAGCCCACAGCGGGACTTTGCTGGCCTATCAGCACAGGAAAGAGGAAGTACTCCCCTGTCACTGCCGAGGCAGCTTGCTGAAAAGGGTCCTATTGTGCTAAATGGTAGAAAACGAGCTTTGGTAGTGCTGGAGCAGGACCCCCTGTTGTGAAATGGCAAAGATGGAGGGAATGAGGGAGGGAGGGGTCTGGGCTGCATATTCACCGTGTGCCTTCAGCGAGGTCTCCCCCCTCTCTGTCCACTCTGTGGCTACATCCACACTAATACGCTTTAAAACGCATAACTTTTGCTAAGTTTATGCCTAACATCCACACTCCTCCGGCGTTTTTGAGCACCGGAAATGGAGACGTTTGAAAACGCTGCTGACTAGGGAGGTGTAACGATACGTTACGTATCACTTTCCATCGTTCTGATCCAGTTCAAGGACGATATTTGGCTCATCTAGAGTGATACAATATGATACAATACAAAATGACTTAAAATACTGGACAGTGTAGGTCAGGGTTCTTCAAATGTTTTCTTGTAAGGGAATCGGGGATAAATTAATTATTGACATAAAGAAGTAAACAAATGATTAATGGCAAATATATGTATTTAGATTGGTCGTGTTGCCGTTGTATCTTATCTTAGATGTCTAATGACATCTCCCTTTTTGCAAAAGCCATACTGTTTCCACCCGCTGGACTTCAAACGCAGCTTGAAAATCTCTCGCTCGTCTGGCTCTTCCCCCGCCGTCAGCCATGCTTTGTTTTGTTTTGTACCCATCGATGTAGTCGAATCATAGGAATATAAATCGATATATCGATGTAGTAGATGAATCGTTACACCCCTACTGCTGACCCCGTTTTAGTTTTCAAACTCCAGGGTTGTATTTTAGTCTGGACGGACAGAAACAGAGACCGTTAAAAAACAATGACGCAGACACCTTCATTCGCTTCTTGATTGGGTGTTATCAGTCATGCCGTGTGATTACCTGATTTATCACGCCCCATCACGTGGACATTTTGTGGAAGAAAACAAATGACATCTGTTGTGTTTTCCGCTTCGTTGAACACCTCATACTCCTGTGTTACTTTCATTAACAGCTCCACCTCGTCGTCTGTTCAAGCAAAGATATCTTTGGTCTTTCTTTTCGCCATTGTTGTTCTTCATTTGTAGTATTTTCTGCAACTGAACAACCAACTGCACTGCTTCCTATTTACACCGGCACACACATGTGATATGCGTGGTAGTATGGACAGAGATTCATTCTGAAGCGGTCCTAAAACACTGATCGTTTTCATTTTAAAACAGCGTTTTTTAAATTGTGTATTAGTGCGGATGTAGTCTCTTTCCCCAACTCCCCCTCCCCCCTCTCTTAAACCATCCCATCACACCAGGACATATTTGTGGCCCAAAGCTGATGGGTAGCTGTCCAAGAGATGGGGCCAGTTGCCACCTTCTGCCTCTCTTTGTCAACATCCAGCAAACTAAGGCCAAACTACCATGTGGGTATGCTAATGCGTGGCGCCCTGGGGCCGCCTATAGAGATGCCAATCTGTGGCAGGGGCCAACTGGGTGCGAGAGGACAAAATGAAGCTTTGACTCTTGGACCCTGTCAGTCTGAAGGGGTTTACAGGGGGAGGGAGATGGTGGGGGGGGGGGGACGGGTGGGGGGCTAACGGCCTTTGCAGCCTGGCATTGCGCTCTGTTTTGGCTCCGCTGTAGGCTCCAAGTCTGTTGGGAGTCTGCGGAGGGAAAGGGAATGCGGCGCGGCCTCCATCACATGTTCTCCCTCCGGGCTTAAGATGAGGACAACCAGACATGGGTCAAATTGTGTTTTTACAAAACAGTGTTTGTTTTTTCAGTGTAACCTGCGTGGAGTAGCAGATTTTCACAGCGGGTTCGCCATCGCCACAACAGAAATTACACCAGAGAGAGCAGCGGAAAGAGAAATTTGAAAGTCAATTAAGTGTACTTTTCTGTGATTTATCCCCAGCATTAACATGCATCTCGTTATCCGGGCCTGATTACATTCACGCCTGGCATTAAGATGCATCTCCAGAATACAAATGGAACGACAACACTCTGATTTCAATGCGTCTCACCCCCTCTGGTAATACTTTTAGATACATTAATGCAGTTTAAGAATCGACAGTAAACATCAATTGTACCCATCCCCAAGGATACTGCCATCCATTCTTAACAAGTCAGTTACTACCTAATGCCAGGTACACACTACACGAGAAACAAGCCGATTCTGGGCCTGATTCCCTCCTCCCGACAACGGTCAGCAAAGCCCTGATTTTTGATGGTTCTAAAATGATCTTTCCAGATATTCCTGTGGTGTGAGGTATGTTAAGAGTCTTTTTTACATCCCCCCGATCGGCTCGGAAGTCCATCCTGGTCGCACTGATATCAAATCGGAAATATTAAACATGTTCAATATTTACGATCAGATATCCTGTTGTGTGTGGGGAACCCCGAGGACGGCCAATGACGCAGTCACGTGGGAAAGAACAACAGCCAATAGAGAACCAAGCTGAACGAAGCAGAAGAACCACCCCGTCATGGCGGCCGCGGCTAATGCACGCTCTACTGCAAAACAAAGTCTAATATCTGTTAGTGTGTGGTGCGCTGTTTTGGCCAAATCTTTGCTCACCACACACTGTAGGAACAAAACTGTTGAATTTAACATAACGTGTGGGGTCTCTCACATTTTCAAAATCTGTTAAGATTTGAAAAATCTGTTGGTGTTGGCCAGCCTTAAAATGATTTATATGCACGCATTCCTCGATTGAAACATTCAGAAACGCTCCTCTAAGCAGAGTAATCAAAAAAAAGTATCATCATTTGCAAACTGTATGACTCAAGGAAGAAGTGTTGAAGGGTTCTCATGCCTCCCTGCGAACCCTGCCAATTGATGTGTTTGTTTACGTGGCTCCACTGCTCACCTTTTGGTTTTTAATGAACCGGAGAAAGTCACGACCATTATTCTACCGGTGGCATAATACTTTTAATGATGTGCTGATTTAGCCATCGCCCCGTCGCGGCTCTGCCCCGCGAAACCCTTCATTAGCACTATAGCGCTCTCCCGTGTGCCTGCCTGAACTTATACAAAGACACTCTCACATAAAAAGGGGGTTAAATGTGCACGAGTTTCAGATGTGGAACGAGACCAGAGACTCGATGAATCGAGGCTCTCCCACTGGAACGGCCTGATTTATTTATGCACGTGTTCCATAGGGGGGAGAATGTGACCCTGTGGTCAGCATAGAAGTATTTCTCCTCTCTTTTTCTGCCCTTTTCTTCCACGTTTCTGTCTCTACCTGGAGAAACTGAATGATGAGAGTGACAGCAGAACGCTCCTACAGTACTGGACGTCACCAGCATTTCAATTAACCAAAAAGTCAGGAGTACAAAGGTCAGACGCTGTGTGTTATTACAATGTAGGGCTTCACATTAGTCCAATATTAATCGTGCTCACAACTTTGGCTTCCCACAATTGAATGAACGTGATCGACTGCAATATTGGTGTTTGAAATGCGAGCTCCGTTCATAGAAAACTCTGCCGCATAAATCAGGCGGTTCCTAAACTAACAGCTAGAGATGTACCGTCAATCAGCAGCCAACCAAAGCCGGACGGTTTTAAACAGTCTCATATATTTGAGTTTTTGCCGGTCACTCACACATGTGCAGTTGTAAATTGATTGTAAAGCTATTGTAAATTATAACTCTATCATGATGCGTTTAAATGTGATCTTGTAAAATGTATTTTTTGTTGAGAAACTTATAAATCCAGTTGTTTGAAGGCGATGTTTTCACAGCAATATAAAATAGATATTAGAGAGGGAATTAGGACCTGTTTAACTACCCTAACACTACAGCTCTAAAGCTTATAATATATAATTAAAATTACTAATGCCACGATTGTTTTTAATCCAATCATATATTTAATAAAAATACAATTATTTATTTCCTAATCATATGAATTTATGCAAATAACCACTGCAGATGACAATAACTAAATTAAAAGGATAACATATAGAATTTATGACGGTTGGAATGAAGCACAACGTGGAAGTGAAAGCAGCGCTCTGTTTATTTAAAATGTGAAATTGCAATAAAAATATTTTGTCCCTAAAATCAATGACTAATTGTGATAAATAATCAACATTGATCAAAATAATCATGATTATCATTTTGGCCATAATCGTGCAGCCCTATTGCAATGTTCCCGTGAACATAGAATAACTACGGAAGAGCAAAAAACCTGTTACAGAACGCTGACTGAGGATGACAGATAGGAAGGATTTATGTATTTTCTGCTGTTTGTTTTCTTTTTTTTCTCCCCGTCTGCCACTCTCTTTATCTTCCTCCGTCTCTCTCCGGTCCTTTCACGGCGCTGTAAAACTCCCCTATGAGTTGTAGAAAGCGATATGCCATCATGTCCCTCTCCTTCGATGGAAGGGCTGTGTGCGGGAGAACGGAGCAGTAAATAAATGGTGCTAGCACAGGAAGAGATCCTGTACGCGTTGGAGGCAGACCGGATCGATGAACATCACTTTTTGACATGCCCGGGCGAGGGCTTGGTGTGTGTGTGTGTGTGTGTGTGTGTGTGTGTGTGTGTGTGTGTGTGTGTGTGTGTGTGTGTGTGTGTGTGTGTGTGTGTGTGTGTGTGTGTGTACGGAGGTGTTTGCAGAGGTGTGTATCCAGTTCCTGCTCGAATGCAGCCAACTATCCTAGAGGAAGGCAGATGGCTGAGAGAATTGAGTCAGTGAGGTGTCTGAGTGTGTGAATCTGAGAGAAGAGTCTTCATACATGTACGAGTGTGTGTGTGTGTGTGTGTGTGTCCTCTTAGCCCATCAGTTAATCCATTATCATTTACCAGCCTGTCACACCGCTACACCTTGGCTTTAATTGCAGCCAATAGTGAAGCTACTTGAACCGCATTAACGCTCTGCACTGAGCGTCACTCAATCACTTCAAGTTAACTTTGTTTCTAACCCAGTTTTCACGCACTGCAGCACCACAAAGCCCCTTCTCTTCAGTACCGGGGGCACTAATTGAGCCTCGCCTCAGCTGCAGGAGTCGTCGGCGTCTTCCTCTGCTTTGAACAGTAACCTGCCGCTCCTCCCCTCTCACCTCATTTAGGGATGAGCTTATATCTCCAGAGCGTTTCGTGCGTGCGTTACCGACTGTGCCCATTTGTGTGCCTCTGTGTGTGTTTGTCCCTCAGCAGAGGGGTTATGAAGCAGAGCTCAGCAGGAGTCGTGTAAGGAGGCCAGGCCACAGTTGTGTGTGATGTTCGTCTGCCACACCAAGCAGGGGAAATAGACACACTGGGCTCCGCTCACTGGGAGCTGGATATTTCCTATATAATAAGAATATATTAGGGCTGTCAAAGTTAACGCGGTAATAACGCATTAACACAAATTTGTTTTAACGCCACTTGTTTCTTTAACACAGCACAATCGATCTTTCAGAGGTTGTAGCGGGCTCAGGTTTAAGGCTAGAGTGAAGATACCATAAGGTGTCTTATGAAACTACAAAAACCTAAGGAATCGGTACCAATTGGTACCAACCATGTCATACTAGCTTGTTGCGAAAGAGGCTAAATAACGCTCCAAACTTATGCTAAATTTTGGCGAGGAAAAACTGGTATGGCCGTTTTCAAAGGGGTCCCTTGTTGGGCTTGAGTTTTCCATAAATACAGTACCTGTGAGGGTTTCTGGACAATATTTGTCATTGTTTGTGTTCATAATTGATTTCCTATAACACATTTATACATACATTTGCATAAAGCAGCATATTTGTCCACTCCGATGTTGATAAGAGTATTAAATACTTGACAAATCTCCCTTTTTTGAACAACATTTTGAACTGATGGAAAATGTGTGATTACTTTGTGATTATATCAGAACTTGAGAGTGTTTCTTCATTGAAAGAAGAGCAGAGAACGGCATTGAAGGCTTTTCTTGATGGGAAATATGTTTTCGCTCTTCTCCCGACTGGCTTTGGCAAGAGTTTGATTGACAGATGGCTCATCCAATCACTTGCCAAGTATTTTTTTTGAAAGTGCCTGCCCTTTTTTGGCTTCTCAGATGGTTCCGTGTAAACAAACCATCTGGCGGGTCAGCTTAATGTCACATGCAGGCTCATTAGAATATATCAGGAGGGGGTCTTAAAGAGACAGGCGCTAAAACGGGGCGTTTCAGACAGAAGATGAATACAGGTATATTCAGACACAATATGATGAAAATAGTGTGTTTTGAACATTAAAGCATGTAAACATACACTTGTAGAAACCTAGAATACAAGTATGAACATGAAAATGAGCATATGTCCCCTTTAAGTAAATTATCAGAATACTAACTAAAAAAAGAATTTGCATACACTCCACACAACACCACCGGATACATTTAAATAATGTCATCATGTTTGCAGTCTGTCACAGAATATAGGGCTGTGTTTCGCCCTGAGCAAAGCCAAGGTCACGTCACACCGACAGCTCATCACCCCTCTGAATAGTAATTCTATCTAACAAACTGACGACTAACGGGCCAAAAGGCTAGCAGGAGATGACTGGCGACAACAACAACACTACAGTATACGGTTGCCAACAGAGCTGGACCTGGCCAGTACTTTTAGGAAAGACCTAAGGCTTTTGGTGCTGACATTAAGCCTCTGCTGAGAACGCTGAGTGAAAGCTCTGGCGGAGATATTCTCTGGCTCAACAGCGAGAAATTTCACTAAGGATAAAGGAATTAGTTTAAAGGCCCAGTGAATTTCCCTCCATTCTCATCCTCCTTTTGTTGAACAGTACGTCTTTTTTTTTGTCTCGAGTCCTTCATTTGTAAAACGCCAATTTCATAAGTCACCTCAGTTGATTGCCAGACCAAGACCCCAGGCAATACAAGGAGGAAATGTGGATTTGCAGATTTTATTACAAAAATACTGTCACAGAAGGCACAGTCTTAGCAAACAGTACAGAAACAAAGAGACAAAACTCCGGTACATCTATTGAATGTCGATTTTGGAGGTTATTGACAAGAAAAGATTTCAGATTGCTCTCAAAATCTGTGTGCTGGATTTTTCTAACTTCCATTTATGTCCATCGCTCACTTTATGCTCCTCTGGGAAGCTGCCGGGCAAAAAAGTTTGATTAATAAGTAAGTAGGTAAATAGTTATAATAGTATGTATATTCATAATAGTTTTATTGTTCAACACAGGCCATTTAGGTAGGGACATTAATGATGACAATAGAATACAAATTATTTTGTTTTACTCTTGTACTTTTTAGGCAGTTTTCGCTTTCAGTCCAAAATGCTGGAATCGTAGCTTTGCTGCTGGGCACTGACGTTACAATGGAACAAACAATTGACTTTCCCTTCTTAGTAGGGGTAGTGGTGGTGGTGAAAAAATGTATTCACCTATGTATCACAATTTTTTGTTTTTTAGAATTTTGAAAACTATTTTTTTAATGCCAGAATCGATATAATTGCTTCATTTGCGTCTTTACGGAGGAAGAAGGAAGTTACCGCTTTTATTGTTGTAGTCTGAGTAACGTGACTCCATATCCGTTCCGTATCCGTCAACCAAAACAAACGGCCCCGATGGAGCTGACCATGGATGTAATAATAATGATAAAGAGAACGGAGCTGACGGGAGAGCTAGCAACGGACTTGGCAAAGTTAGCGGAAGTATACACGTGTGACTACCTCCGGTTTTCAAAATAAGGTGTTAACAAAGGGAACTGTGTATACAAAATACATCTATGGAAATAAAATTGATTGGATTATATTCAACAGAAATATAAAACATTACATGTTCCTGATAAATTAAAAAGAAAATACCACTAATTTGTGTGGGAAATGTCTTTATTATTTGGTTTTGCTGGAATTAATGTAATAAATATGCCTGACAGTGACTGATATATTTGACTTCAGGATATTTATGACTATATACAGGCTGAAAATCAAACATTTTAATCTAATTATTAAGATATTTTCCAAAGTAAAAGACGCAATAAATCATAATATCGAATCGCAATACTTAAAAATCGCAATATATATCGAATCGGGAGATAGGTATATTGTCCCAGCACTACTTCTTAGCAGTACACGTTCTTTGGTGCAGGCGAACTTGACAACAGAGGTTCAACATGGCTGACATTTCGTGCAGAGAGAGAACGGGCCTTGGAGATGAAGTGTCTGTCAACAGGACTGCCTGCGAGATGGTCTCCAGTTTGCTGAGTGTGCACCGATAGGCCCAGAAATATGAGGAGCATGCAGAATGTTGCTGAGTGTCTGGTTCGCAGACCCCCCC
>CAKAOH010040126.1:3828-43055 GCA_916701665.1 Sebastiscus tertius
CCCCCCCCCCCCCCCCCCTTCCTCCTCTGCTTTAAGCTGTTTTAATGGCATTAACCAGGGGGCTGTGTTCGAGGGGGGCATATCCGCTCTGCCCAGCACGGGACGGATTAACATCAATCTGGCAACGCACACACCCATAGACACACATGCACACACACACACAACCCTAGACAGACAGAGCAAGACAGCTATGAGCTTATCCTGCAGGCCAGCTGTGTGTCTGTTGATTTGTTGACGTGTTTACCATGTGTTGACATCTACTGGCAGACCTAACTCATCTTCTCTCTCTCTCCTGCTCAGACTGCATCAGTGGCCTTAACCTCACGCATCTTCCTGCGGCTGTCCTCGGCGTCCTCCGGCGTCCCCCTCCTCTCCCTCTGAGCGCTCTCCGCTCGCCCATTCTCCTCTCGGTCTCCCGCCATCGCGTCCAGCTGTGGCCCTCACAGGGCACGCTCGCTGGCTCTCACCTGACAGGTCCCTGGCCTCAGGACGACAGCCAGCACCAACAATCTCCCTACATGAGGGACAAAGCGACGCAGGTGAGTTTATGTCTGTCTGTGTGTGTGTGGTGTTTAGGCGGGTTGTGCATGAGCTGGTTAAAATGAAAGAAATTACATAAATGATGACATTTCATGTGCAGAAAAAGGAAAAAATCCAAAAGGGCTTATTGATTACCTCTACTTAAATAATATAAAACAACTTTAAACTGTTGAAAATATGTCAAGGCATAATAAAAATCAACTTATAAAACAAATATTAAATATGTATGCATTATATATTAAATAAGATGAAGAATCAGGCGCTTTAAACATGCTAATATGCTCACAATTGCAATGCTAACATGTTGATGTTTAGCCGGTATAATGTTTGCCATGTTCGTCTTAGTTTAGTGTGTTAACATGCTAGCTAAATAGCACTAAATGTTAAATAGGATTAAGAGTGTACAACCACGCTAACGGCTCTGCGAGGCTGTATTTAGGCACAGAGGTGCTTTAAACTAACATTAGCATGCTAACATCCTCACAGTTGCGATGCTAACATGCTGATGTTTAGCATGTTTGTCTTAGTTTAGTGTGTTAAAATGCTAACATTAGCTAATTAGCTCTCACTACAGCTCAGATTAATGGGAACGTCATTCGTTTTGCATCGTTTTGGTCATAAACTAAATGTATTGGACACATACAAACGTTGACCTGACGGGTGTCACTAGAGGAAAAGTCAAAGGGTTGTCAAAGTTGGAAGGATTCCTCTTCTGGGGGTTGGGAATGTCTGTACAAAATATCATGAAGCAACGCCAAGAAGGTAATCAATGCAAAGAGGTTTAGAGAGATTGCAGACGGTTGCATCACCGCGCTTGCGTTGCCTCAGACTATCACTCACAGACTGACTTTGAACCAGTCTCAGGTCAAACAGAAGCTTTAAGAGACTTCTTTAACGGCGGGTCATCTCAGTCCAGAAACCAGAGTGGTCAAACAGACGTTTCAGAATCGCCATAGGTGTTGTCACTGTTCTGTTTTCACTTAAAACTGCAGTTGGTAACTTTAATAAAAATAACTTTTTTTGTCATATTTGCTCAAACTGGACAACAATTAACCTGCATGTCTTTTGACTGTGGGGGGAAACCTGACCACCCGGAGTAAACCCACTCTAACACGGGGAGAACATGTAAACTCTACACAGAAGGGCCCCAAGCTAACCACTTTTTTCCTTCCATGTGTTTCTAAATGTAGCTGTTTTTTACTTGTATGTTTAATATTTAGCTCTAACGTGTGTGTGTCTGTGTGTATGTGTGTGTGTGTCAGACCCCCAGGGCCTGGGCAGATGAGAGGAGGAGGGGCTCTCACAAACGCTCGGCCTCCTGTGGGAGCACCGATCAGCTCAAGGAGGTCAGTTTCCTTCCTCATTTTATAGCCCAAATAAACAACCAGTTGGACAGAAAAAAAGCTCTTTTGTGTTTTGAATAAATGCTTTTCTTCTATCGCTTTATCGCTCATTGCACCACCATTAACAAGATGTGTTTACTCATACAGTATCTGTCTGCGTCTTGTGAAACTCTCCAGATTGCCAAATTGCGTCAGCAGCTTCAGCGCAGCAAACGCAGCAGCCGCCATCGGAGGGATAAAGACCGCAAGTCCCCGTTCAATGGCAGCCATACCATCATCCAGTCGCAGGTAATCAATACAGACAGTGTGTGTGTGTGTGAGAGGAACTAGGTTGGCTCCCCGATCTAGAGAGTTTTGAGGACGTCCCACTTTTCCTCATGTCCCCGTTTGTCTCTGACGTGTGTCTCCTGTTAATTTGAAATGTGACGTCGGGGTTTTTTTTTACGGCCTCTGGTCTATGCAAAGTCAGTTAAATTGGGCTCCTCTGATGCCGTAGACACTCACGTACTGTACTCCTGTCATGGTGCTGCGTCGCTGACAGCGGCAGGGCCGGTCTTCTGCTCCCTGTGGAGTCTGCTGGAGTGCAGCTGTCCTGCTTTCTGGGCCTCCTCATGAGACAAAGAGAAAGGAGGACTGGCTGAGTTATCATGCAACTTTTCTCACAATACCTCTGACAAGCTCATTAACTGATACAAAGAGCCACCGGCTAGCAGGAGCACACTTCCAAAGTAACATCGAGATGACGAGCTTCCCTCTCCTTTCCAAAATGTGCCGTCTATCGAAATAAAACAGTTTCATGTTTTATTTATTTTTGGTCGCAGGAGGGCAAAGCATGTGCATTCATTAAGCTGCCTGTACTTCCATAGAAACCAGGGTTTAGTCATTGTGTGGGAGGAAGAAAAATCAAGTAATGGAGCTGTTATTTGTGTACATTGTTATATTTATGTATATTTATGATTTATGGATTCTTATGTTCATGGACCACAGAACACATCTGATCAAGAGGGAGCCATAACTTCAAGGCACTCTGAACATGCATTTAAATAGATAAATACAGGAAACAAGCTTATATGACTGTATTGAGTAGTTACACAACACTTTTATAGTCCGACACCCAGGCCAGGCGCCAGGATGAAGTGACTGAGGGAGCTGTTAACAATCGCGAGGGGGGTATTTTTTCATAAAATAAAATTAATTGTTTTAATCATGCAATAGCCTGAAAGAGGCTAAATAACAACAACAGCATAAGGCTACTGTTAGCACTCACTTAAGATTCACTCACATTATCAGATTGCCAAATATATTTTGAATTTATGAACAATTCTCTGTCAAATCAGCAGGGGGAGGCACGTAGAAACAGCTGTTTGTGGCGCGTAGAAACAGCTGTTCGTAGCCCTCTAGAAACAGCTGTTTGCAGTGATAGAAACCGCTTTTTATGGCGCGTAGAAACAGCTGTTTGCGGCGCTAGAAACAGCTGTTTGCGGCCCTCTAGAAACAGTTGTTTATGGCGCTAGAAACAGCTGTTTGCGGCCCTCTAGAAACAGTTGTTTATGGCGCTAGAAACAGCTGTTTGCTGCACTAGAAACAGCTGTTTGCGGCCCTCTAGAAACAGTTGTTTATGGCGCAAGAAACAGCTGTTTGCTGCACTAGAAACAGCTGTTTTTGGCGCTAGAAACAGCTGTTTGCGGCGCTAGAAACAGCTGTTTGCGGCGCTAGAAACAGCTGTTTGCGGCCCTCTAAAAAACAGTTGTTTATGTCGCCAGAAACAGCTGTTTGCGGCCCTCTAGAAACAGTTGTTTATGGTGCTAGAAACAGCTGTTTGCGGCCCTCTATAAACAGTTGTTTTTGGCGCTATAAACAGCTGTTTGCTGCATTTGCTGCACATAGAAACAGCTTTTTGCAGCACGTAGAAACAGCTGTTTGCAGCACGTAGAAACAGCTGTTTGCAGCACATAGAAATAGCTGTTTGCGGCACATAGAAACAGCTGTTTGCAAAACCAAGCAGGCTAAGAAACCGAACTATGAAACCGTCATTCTGTCTATCGATCCTCCACCGTTTCAGTACTACGGACAGTGCCGCACCTACACATGCACCCTCTTGACACAACAAACTGTCCTTGGTTCCGAAACAACGTCGCTAAGTCAAATTGCATGGAGCAGTCAGTGGGAGTGGGTGGCGGTGACCAATATTGTTTGGCTCTTTTGAAGTACAAGTTTTGAGAAGAAACACATACACAATTCATGCTTTTTATTCATGAAAATATTCTATCAGGCCCCCCTGGCCCTCCTGCTTCCGCAGTCTATGCTTATGTTAGTAGAACAAGTGCAGCTGTAATTTCCCTTGTGTGGGCTGAGCAATAAGGCCAGAAATATGAAGCATATATTTATGTTTTTCCTGTCTGTGGCTGCAGTTTCCTGCTCGCTGCAGCCAAATGAAAGTCAAAGCGCAACATCTGTAAATAGGTGCAGAATCTATATGAACAGCAGCCGTGTGTGTGCGTTGTGTGTTTTGCAGTCACCCATGCCCAAGACCATCCTGATACCCATCCCTATATCCAAGTCATCGGCCCCTCGTTTCCGCAACAGCGTGGAGGGCCTCAACCAGGAGATCGAACGCATCATCATCCGAGACACCCCTGAGAAGGACGAGACCATCGTTGTGAGTTCCACTAACTAACAGAATGGGGTTAAAATGTGCTGTTTAATGTTTCGTTCTTCACTGACGTAATTTAAAAGGTTTTTTTTTTTTAATGATTCACCACCACTGTCGGGGGATTAAGCCCCCGGTGCAGCGTTGTTATTGTGACCTCGTTTGTGTGTTTGTACGACAGCCACAGGATGTCCCAGATGGGCACCGCGCACCCCCGCCCGTCCCCCCACAGCGCAGCAGCAGCACCCGCAGCATCGACACACAGACTCCCTCAGGGGGCGGCCTGAGCGGTAACCATAGCAACTGCAGTAGCCGTCCCGACTCCATCTCGCCCTCCTACCTCACCGTCCTCAATGACACGGGTGGAGGCAGCCCCTACGAGGACAAAGGTGACTAACGCACACTACTACTATGTGGATATTGTACACAAAGTCGCTTTGGGCATGATCTGTTGCTGACGCCGACCTATGACCTCCCCTCTGTGCCTGTCCTCAGAGCTGGGCCCCTACTCCCCGCTGCCTAAATACGCCGCCTCCCCCAGACCTAACAACAGCTACATGTTCAAGAGAGAACCTCCAGAGGGCTGCGAGAAAGTCAAAGTGTCAGAGGAGACCATGTGAGTAGAAGATCTGTAACCACTTATCCTATTCGGGGTCAATGTAAACAATACCTTTTCTCTTGTAAAGGTGACCACCAGTATTAGTACACTTGTCATGAAGGCTAAATGTGTCCCTGTGTGTGTGTTTCCAGGCCCAAACCTCTGCAGGACATCCCTCCCTTCTTGTGTCCCGACCGCAACAAGGTCAACTTCATCCCCAACAGCGGCTCTGCCTTCTGCCTCGTCAGCATCCTCAAGCCCTTACTCCCCGCCCCGGACCTCGGCTTTCGCTCCGGGGTGGGCCTCCGAAGCCTGTCCCCGTCCCTCGTGCCTCTGTCCACCCAGCCCTGCCTCCTGGAGGAGCCCGAGAGCTTCTGAGGGCCCCCCCAAAACAACCCCTCCACCCGCCCCTCAAAATCAGAAAACATTTACTACGAAACAACCCTTCTGCTCCAAAAAAATGCCTTCAGCATGCCAGCTAAGCTCTCTCTGATGTCCTTATCTTGTTGAAAAAGCGCTTCCCACTGCCTCTCCTCCTCAGACGACTACAACGTGAGAGTCCTGCAGCCCTGTGCGGGTGTTTGCAGCTAACATTTCATCGCTTTCTTCTACCTTTAGTGCTGGTTATGTTCCTGTTTTTTGGGAGGAAAAGGACAGACTCTTTGATTTCATCGTATTATACCATGGCGCCTTTCCACGGACATATCTCTTTTTCTATCTGTAGTTATTTCTCTTGATATAAAATATGCCT
Source organism: Sebastiscus tertius (assembly GCA_916701665.1). Classification (NCBI taxonomy): domain Eukaryota; kingdom Metazoa; phylum Chordata; class Actinopteri; order Perciformes; family Sebastidae; genus Sebastiscus; species Sebastiscus tertius. The sequence goes on from CAKAOH010040126.1 coordinate 9,711, forward strand.
TCCATTATTATTAAGAAAAAAAAGAAAAAAAAAGGCCGCCGGTTTCCTCGGAGACCAAGAGTTTGACCACGGAGGCTAATTTTTCGGTGCTGCCAGATATATCGTAGCAAAACTTGAACGGTCGCGACAAGGAGAAGTTAAAAAAAAAAAAAATGTGCCTGATATTTTAGACCGCTCAGTTTCGCTAAACCAGAGTAGTGCTCGGATCATGTTGGTTTCTTTAGCATGACACACATGATGTTTGCACTATGACGGCCGTAGATACATACAGAAAGGCAGGGACGAGCAGGAAATGTACAAGTATGCTGGTACCGCAGCCCACGCTTAGAAACAATACTCCACCTGGGACCTAAATCATCTGTTTTGTACTTTAATCAGCGATTTCCAGTGAAAGCTGACTGGTACGAGCTGATGTCTTTGTTACACTAACTGGTAGCAGTGTGCTGGTCCCCTGCCGGCTGGTGTGTATCTATGGGAAACACAGGCCAGGGCTATGATGTGTGCAGCGTGTTCAACCTGTGTCTGCTTGCCCCTCCTTCCCACAGCGCCAGCTCAAAACGTCCCCTTTTTACTCCACGTCCATCCCTTTCTGTTCCTCCTTTTTCCAGCTCTTTTTCTCTCCTCCCCTCACAGTCACTGTAACGCTGATTCCCCCCCCTTTCTTGTCTTGCTCAGCTAGTGTTGTTGTGAAATGTGTCCAGGAGGGCGTCGTCCTCGCAGGGCGGGGCTCCCTTCTGGCTTGCAGGGCCCCGAGCACGGAGAGGCTGGTGAACCCAAATACTGCACTGCAGACCATAATGACATCCATCCATCCATTATCTGTAACCGCTTATCCTATTCAGGGTCGCGGGGGGACAGGTCGCCAGCCAATCACAGGGCTGACACATAGAGACGGGCAGTTTAGAGTCAACAATTAACTTAACCTGCATGTCTTTGGACTGTGGGAGGAAACCGGAGCACCCGGAGTAAACCCACGCTAACACGGGGAGAACATGCAAACTCCGCACATAACAATGAATTGATATTAGGGCTGTCAAACCACAATTATTGGCAGGATTGTCTATAGTTAATCACGATGAATCGCAAATTAATCGCACATTTTCTATCTGTTCAAAATGTACCTTAAAGGGAGATTTGTCAAGTATTTAATACTCTTATCTCTCTGTCCGTCTTTCGCGTCATCACGTTGTACGCTCGCAATTATGTCATTATGTTACGTAACATACAGTAAAAAACATGGTGAAAAACGCTGTTCATTCTTTTTGCAGCACAAAGCTAAGGCTTCCGTCTTTCGTGTCATCACGTTGGACGCTCGCGATGGCATCATTACGTTACGTTACGTTACGTTACGTTACGCTACGTTATGTTACGTGGGGAAGGCAACAAAACGATCAAAATGCCTTTGCATCGATCTTCTCATGAAGCATATAAGCATATTTGAAGAAATTTGAAGACATAGAATTCAAAGTCTTAAAGAGACAGGCGCTAAAACGGAGCATTTCAGACGGAGGGTGAATACAGGTACATTCAGACAGACAGCATGAGAAAAAATAATGTGTTTTTTGATCATTAAAGCATGTAAACATGTTCTAGTAGAAACCCAAAATACAAGTACGAACCTAAAAAATAGCTGAGCTGATATGTCCCCTTTAATGTTTATTATTATTATTATTATTATGTCATGTTGTTGCGCCCTTTTCTGCAGTGATCTCCAACTCCCACACATACAATAGTGGATGGAAACGCACATTAATTTGCATTTTATTTTGCAGATTTTCTCTTCTTTACTAGTTTGAAACATTTGTTTTTTTAATCTTTTGAATATTTTTGAATTGAAACCGCTGAAATTGAACATATTTTACGAGCTCACTCTCAGCGTAGTTTGTTGGCGGACAGCCTCTCCATGCCGCGGCCCATCTTCCTGTAAATGTCATTACTACTTGACTGTGCCTGCTACGGTGGGATAGGAATGTACTGGATCTGTAAATATAGAGGCACACTGTGTTTGTATTATCGGCTGACAAAGATATGTATCTGAATGAGTCAACAATTGTACCATATACCCTCCTCCTCCTCCTCCCCTCCTGCTTTTTCTCCGCTGAGTACTGTGAATTATTACATGTCTCATTATTGTGAATAATAATGTATTTATTTATCAGGAGTGTAATTGGGTCTTCAGAGAATTTTAATCCAGAATAGATTACATCGTCCATCTCAGGTTGTAGTGAATAGGATACAAAGATATACTAACTTCTCAGCGCACACTAACAAGTCTACACTACTATTAAGAGAGCGAACCAACAGCTGCTATCTATGTAGCCTCACACAATGGAAATGATGTAAACCTGTAGCAGAGTAGAGGTAGAGACGAAGTGTGGATGACCTGATTTGGCATGACGAAAAATGAAATAAGTGAAGAAACGAAGAGTTCTGTTCCAAAATGAGATATCCACTTGCTGAAAAACAATCACACCTACGGCGACATTTGTCGTTTTTAGACGTCTGTTTACAAAAAAAAAAGTAGTTTGAAAGAGCAGATTGTGGAAACGCAGATTTATTTTCTTTTTCAAAGTGGATAAACAGCATTTTGGAATGAGGCTCGACACAACGATTCTTTGTTTGCTTGTCCAGTTTATTGGAAACAGAACTGCCAAGTTTTCATCTGTTAAACCCCTCGAGTGAAATAAAAAGGCATAGTTGAATTAAATAAAGCATTTGTGATTGACTTGAGAAATACATTCTTTTTTTTTTTTTTTAAATGTGTAAATCAACAGTAGAATACATAACATGTGACAGAATACAGTAGTTTCCCTTGTGATCTGAGCAACAGTAGAGCTCCTTCATGTGTCACATTAAAAACAAAACAAAGACAGTTACTGTGTAGTAGAGATACTAATATGCAGCTCGTATAAAAAGTGTTTTTCTGAGTTGTTTTTTTCCCATGATGCACTTCGATCAACTTGGATATGGAGGACGGAACCTGCCAAAATCAAAAATAAATAAATAAATGACTCGCTAAATAAATAAATGTCATTAAATGTAGCAGAAACATAAAAAATAAATGTAGCCATTAATTTATTGATAAAATGTGACATAAATTTATATTTCTTTTTTTATTTGGTCCTTATTTATTTATCATTGTATTAATTCCCGTTTTTATTTACTATTTCCCCTTTTATTTATTGATGTATTTTAATTAATTAATTAATTAATTAATTAAATTAATTATTTTTTTATTATTTATTTTTAAATGTTTTTATTTGTTTTTGCATAATTTTCCCTTTGCATTTCACCCCTTATTTATTTCCCCAAACTTATTTATTTCTGTATTCTTCCCTTTTAACATTTCTTTATGCATTTCTGCCTCATTATGCAAATGAGGGGGCTGTCACTCATGCAGAAAACAAAACAAAAACATCAATATATGTCACATTTTATCAATTAATGGCTACATTTATTTTTAATATAATGTTGCTAAATTTAATGACATTTATTTTTGCATTTATTTAATTTATGTAATATTTATTCTTAAATGTATGTATATATTTATTGCAAGCGCAAAATATTAATTTATGTCACATTTTATCAATTAATTAATATTATTTTGCTATATTCAATATAATTTATTTATCAAGTCATTTATTTATTTATTATTTTTTTATTTTGGCAGGTTTTGTCCTCTATACTTGGCTCCATTGATTGAGATTTATACAGGCACAAAAATGTCCTAACTGAGGATTTGGTTTCAGTTGGTGCATGTGGACATGATATTCACATCTCGACAACTTTGCTATATTATCCATAAAATACATTTTAGCAACCCGACTCTACATCTTCATCTTCGAAACATTCAAAAATGTCATCCTTGGTATTTTTTTTTCCCTCAAAAACAAATAGAATCATTTAGAAATCAGTTTTATGACGTGGTAACAGTTCTCCAGTGTTGATTCTTTTCCTTTAAAACAATAATATATTTCCAAAATTCATCTGTGAATTCTCAAAATACACAACACAGAGTTAAAAATACAGTATTTTACAGTATTTAGTGTTACTGTAGTTTCTCAGTGTACTTCACAACAAATAAACTTTTTGAGATTTTTGCAAACAGTGATATAATCTGAAAATAAATACATTTTAATGCAGCGTAGGTGCCGTTTATTTGCAGATTTTTAGGACTTAAATAACCCACCCACCCCAAAAATAATCCAATCCTGTGTCCTACTTTTCCTTCAAGAGAAAACAAAATAAATTTCATCCTTCACACATTTTCCTTGGCCTTGGACTTGTGATTGTGAGATCTGAAAGACAGATGGGACTCAAACGCGTCCTATTTTTACACTACATTCAGAGCCAGTGGAATCTGGGATGAAGGTGGGCTGACGGAAAAACAGGAAGAGGCTGTTGGTATCGCAAAAGCCACAGAGAGTTTGGACAGTGTGAACGTCCGCTGTGTCTGTAATCTGACTCCAGATCAGGCCGTCATTATGACGCCATCAATACTCTCCGGAGAGCAGACGGCTCACAGTTCAGCGCTGCCTTTAGACCGTCAGACAGGAAACGGAGAATCTCCGTACAGACATCAATAAAGCGTCACATTATTTATCTGGTGGAGTCTCAAACATCCGGTTTGTGCAGGGGTCTGTATCACAGCCATCATCAGGTCAAAATTACAATTTATCCAATACTTTGGTTTATGATCAAATACCTGCAAAACTAATGGCTGTAGACTGACAAAGTCAAATTTGGTGCTATTTGGCCAATGGGTGGCGCTGTAGTAGCATTATCTAACTATAAAGAAAGAAAAAACATTCTGTTGGTCTCCCATTCATTGTCTATGGGGCAACTCCACATTTTATACTTGATGACATCACAAGTTTGAGACTTACTTCTCAGGTTTCTCGCTTTGAGAGAGAGTAGCTCATGTTCACAAAGATTGATTAAACTTTCCTCGGTCATGGAAATAACATATCAGAATTTAGGTGTTCCCCTTTAATCCTGCGCTGCAGAGATGTGTAAAAGCATCTATACTGTCAGGAATGGGGGTCAGCATTGTGATACCAGAAAACCTGAGTTAGGTCCAAAGGTAGCTGGATCAGCGGTGATACAGGCCCCCGGTGCAGCTTAAGATTCAACTGTTGTTTTTGAGTGCAAATACAGGCTCAATATGTCCAATATATAGAAATATATGCACTGTACGCTCTTCATTCATACGTGACAATCATGTGCTACGATGTTTAAACAACATTAAGCAGTATATAGAGAGGTTGTTTTTTTTTTACATCCTGGGTCCCGTGATGTGTACACACAGCAAACCGACACACACCCAAACAACGCAAACATGAATAACGCACAGAAAAACACACACAACGGCGGTCCAAAACAAACCTGGAAGCCAAACATTCGCTCAGCTTGACAGAGGACGCAGTAACTGAAAGCTGACCCAAACCGCAGGAGGTTTGCTGTGTGTATGAGTCAGTAGTTCACGTGTAGTGTTAACAGTCATTTACAACGCTGCAGGGAGCAGCCAGGAGCGTTTAGCCACGACAAACAACCGCTTTCCTTTTCCAGTGTATAATAACACCTTCCAGTGTAAGACAAATATGTATTTGCAAGTGTGGATATGTACACATTTCTCTCCGAAATGCAGGCGCATGTGTGTGTTTTTCACTGTTAGTGTGTGTTCTTTTACTTGGTTGTTGATATGGAAACTCGCTGACATCCAGATCCTGTGAAAGAAATCATACACTGCTGCACGCACACACACACACACACACACACACACACACACACACACACACACACACAGACACACACAGACACACACAGACAGACAGGGCTTTAGGCGTTGAGCAGCTCGTCCGGGGAGCGTCCGATGGCGTCGGGGTTGGAGAGGGGGTCCAGGTCTGCGAACAGGTTGAACCAGGCAGACATGTCTTTGGATCCACCTGGAGCAGCTGCACACACGTTGTCAGAAGAAAGTTTAGGTTCACAAAAACACAAGTACGGACAAGAACGCAGATTGAGAAAGAGTGTACCGTTAGCTGCTGAACTTGGCGCCGGCTGAGCTGATTGGTTCTGACCAGGAGGAGGCTGCAGGGGCGGAGCTTGGAACATGGGCGGGGTTGACCAGCCTGAAAGACAAAACAGGGTTAATAACATACATATAGACACGCTCACATTCACTCGGGCAATTTAGAATCAACAATTAACCTAACCTGCGTGTCTTTGGACTGTGGTGGGACACCGGAGAACCCGGAGCAAACCCACGCTAACACGGGCAGAACATGCAAACTCCACACAGAAGCGACCCTCTTGCTGTGAGGTGGCATTGCTAACCACTTCGCCACCTCGCAGCTCACTGTATGTATATATATATGTATATATATCTATGGATAGTAGAAAGTGATTGGTCAGCATGCTGCAGTGAGTTGATCCCTCCAGAAGAGTGCAGTGTGGCTGACCTGTAGAGCTCAGACTGTGGTCCAGCAGCTGGGAGGGCAGGAAGCCTGTGGGGCTGGGGGGGTTTGAGGGCAGACGCGCTGCCGACCCACTACTTGCTGCTGGCCCGCTACTTCCTGCCAGCTCACTGCTCGCTGCTCCCGTGCTCGGCGGAGGACCGCCTGGAGTGTCGAACATCCCGAAAGCGTCCTGCCACTCTCTGCTGAACTCGTCGCTGGACCCTGGACCCGGGCTGAGGAGGTCTTTGAGGAAAGCCATGTCGCCACGTTCTCCATCTTCCTCTTCCGGTCTCAGCCCTGCCGGACCACCTGAGAGCAGACCCCCACCTAGAGGGAAGGGGAGAAGACAGGAGGGGGGCTGTATTAGACCAGAGGGTTGAAACTTTCTTCAGTTCAGACTTCTCTATTGAGAACATGTTGTATTTTCCATCTTTGTATACTGATGATGAAGCCAAGTGTTCCGTCTCTAGTCCGGTGGAAAAATTGTGAAGTGGCGACATATTTCTCAGCAGATTTATGAGACACAGGTGCACAGCTAATGACATCGATGGCTGCAAAGCACTGCAGTAATTACTGGAGTTGACCCATTATTAATGTTATTAGTTCCACCTGTGCTTCTCCCGCTATGAAGAAGCTCTATGAATTTGATTTGGGAAGAAACAAGAGTGATCTGATGCTAGAAAGACTAGTAAGATTCAGGTTAGTAGGATTTATTCACAATGATATGTTAAAATATGACCGAGTTCAGCATAGAAGTGTCTCAGAAGAGTGAAGGAAACAAAGCGTCTTGCACCAGACAGGCATCCAGATCCAAAGTGCAAAAGGAAGAGTTGAAACACAGAGCTGAAATCCCCGGAGAGGTGAATTTGTGCCACAATCAAGCAAAGTGAGATGGTGAAGAAGTGAGAACCAGCGAGCCTGAAGTCAGAATAGACAGGTAGAAGAAACCACAGGCTGGTTTACCGGTGGCGGGCGGCTGTGACAGGCCGGACTGGAGGCCTCCAAACCCCCAGGGCTCACTGGGCTGGAAAGGGAGCCGCGACGGTGGCAGATCACACGCCATGAGCATCATGTCGTCATCAAGGCTCGCCGACAGTCCTCTGAGGTCGTGCAGGGCTGGAGTAGGTTTGGTGGTGTTTTGGTGCACTGAGATCAGAGGATCACCCGGCCCACAGTCAGCAACAACAATGTACACATCTGTGCTATTACACAAGTGCTGGCTATAGAACTAAGACCTCTGGAGGGGTTCTCACAGACAAACTTACCACTGTCACCGGTTTGGCTCTGTCCAACACTGCCGTGGGTGGAGTCTGGAAAGGAGGGCACATCAGAAACAGCAGGATGACACAAGATGTATTTATATTGCATGTAAATGGCTAAACACAGATAACGCAACACCTCAATGAGATTTCTGTGTGACGGTTTGGTAAATTTACAAGGAAAAAAAGCTCACAATTTCACGAGAGAACTTGGATGTTCTCTGAGATTAAAGTGGTTAATTTACGAGGAAAGAACTCACAAATTTACGAGGAACATGTTCACAAATTTAAAAGGAAAAAACTCGGATATTCTCTGCGATGAAAGAAATAAATTTACGAGGAAAAAACTCACAAATTTACAAGAACAAAACTCTTGGAAAATCTTGGATCAGCCTCATTACACCACCGACGCCGCCGCTTGCTGTGTATTATTGTTATTTTCATTACCAATTATTTATTTTCTGGAATAATCAGCATCAGAATCGGTTTTATTTGCCAAGTACATACATACATAAAAGGAATTTGACTCTTTGATGCATCTCTTTAAATGTGCTTACACAGAAACATGAAAAAAAAACAATTGTTTTGTCTATAAAATGTCAGAAAATACAAAAAAATACTATTTCCTGTGGCCCAAAATTACGTCATCAAACTGCTTGTTTTGTCTGTAAATTGTTGATCCCATCCTAGCCCTCATTTCTTGTTCTACATTCAAAATCATTTGAGGTACTGTGCCAAAGTAACTGATAAAAAAACGTCACTTAAACTGTGTGTTTGAGCCTACAGGGGGCAGCACATACCTGCGCCAGAGGCACTTCCTGATGGCTTGTTGTCGTCATCCAAGGACACCAGACTGAGGAAGAAGGAAGGAGGAAGGGAGGAGGGGAAAAAATGAGAAAGTGCCTTATCTACGGACCCGGTTTTTGCTATTTTTAGCGATGCAGTAGCCTCTATTTGATTTGGAGCTGCAGTCTCTGCTTCTAAAGCTCTCAGCTACAACGTGGATCACTACTGGGGAGGATGTGTTAGGACTACATTTCTTTTTACTTAATGTTCCCTCACCTGTCTGCGTTGCTCTGCAGAGGCTTCTCCTTCTTATCCTCTTGTTTCTGTGCGTCTGTTAGTTCCTCCAGTGGGTCTCGCAGATCCTGTAGGAGCAAAGAATACAGTTAAATGTCATATAAAAGGGACGTGTATTAACAGATCACTTCAGCTGTTGCAGTTACAGCTGGGTATTCATACTGGGTTGTTGCAGTCAGCCTGTGTTTGCGCACTCTTAATCTGAAGTACCTTGAGTGTGGTGAACTGGTACGGCACATGTCCGTGGAAGGCCTTTTGGATTCCCGACATGGCGTGGGCCGTCTTCTCCCAGAACTGCAGCAGAGTAGTCTGCCATGACAGGAAAGCACATGTTGAAGAAATGACAAAGACAAGAAACGCCAGTTTTCCACTAAGTAGTTCCGAGTTATTTTAGTCCCTGGAATTACTTTTCGAGGGAACTAAAAGGTTCCTTCAGGCCATTGTTGTCTGTGTTTCCATAGCGGTCTAGGTTTTGTCTCACTGCGACAACATTTACACAGTATTTACTGATGCACGCTGGATGTAATGAATGAAATGCAGCAGAGAACATCTGTCTCCACAGTAAATCATATGAGTGTTTAGCCATGTTTCCACCACAGGCGCCTTCCCCTAGAACTAAGAACCTTTTGTGGAACTCCCTGAAGACCCTGGTCCCTGCGGTCAAAATGCAATGAGTTCCTCAGAAAGGTTCCTAGTTACGTGGGAAAGTTCCTGCCGTGGAAAAGGGGCATAAGACAAGCAAACGGGTAGACAGATCAAGATACTTGATGGGAGTGTACACTGGTGACTACACCTTGTATAAGCTAACATACCTGGTAGGTACAGAGGGAGTGGGACAGCATGTTGCAGCGGCTAGCTCCCAGCATGTCAACCTTCTGACACACATCATTCTTCAGCTTCTCAAATTGGCTCTTTGTCCCTCTAACCTGGCTTTGGACCTGACAACAGAAAAAACAATACAATGAAAACCATATACTCATACTTTAGCTGATTACGATACATCCCAAACAAGCGTCTCCTCCGACCTTGCGGAACTTCTCCAGCTGTTTGTAGGTGTCCGGGTCCAGTTCTTGGGAGACATCTTTCATCCACAGCAGAGCTCCTCTGTACTCGGTGCGAGCCTTCTCCATACGAGTGACGGTCAGTAGCGTGTCGGCGATAGCGCGCCGCCTGAACGTCTCCACTTCCTGGTGCAAGCGGTGCAGCGGCGGGCAGAGTGCCATCCTATGGGGAAAAAAAAGACGAAAGATTAAAAAAGATATTCGATTAGAATGCACTGTTTATGTTGACTTCATTGATTTCCGCGGCTGACCTCTGCTTGGCGGAGGCGCAAAGGGCCTTGCTGGTGGCGTCCATCATGTTGCCAGCCTTTGTGCGATCGTGTTCACCCTGGAAGCGAAGGAACAGGCCGAGCTCGTTCTCCTCCTGAGACAAGCCTGCGGAAAGAGGTCAAAGTTCAAGTCCAACATGTACACAAAGGACACGATGGCTTAAAGAGGAAAACTGAATGAGAATATAGAGTGTTTACATGAGTCTTTAGTAAATCTCCTAAACCCAGAGGCAACCGTTTTTATATATATATATTTAAAAAAAACAAAGCAAAGATCATCTCAATCGTGGTAACTATCTTTTTAGTGAGTGAGAGATGTAGTTTCATAGCTGACTTCCTCATACCATGACCGTGGTGGTAACAATACACCTAACACTGTTTAATACTTGTTCTGAGTAGGGGAGACCGGGGCCCTGTTTCCCAAAAGCAACTTAAAGTCCGGGTAAAGTAAAAATCTGACGTTGGAGTCTAGTTGTGACCGTCACTCACGTGTGATCCTGTGCTGGTACTTCTCGATCACCTTCAGCAGCTCCGTGCACGTTAACTGGACCGAGCGGAAGAACTGCGGAGACAAACGGGGCCACGTTAGAACACTTCACACAGACCCTTTTCTCCTAACAGGTCCATTTTTAAACATGTATGTCGTTTAGAGATTTTCTGTCCGCTTCATGTCACTTATTTCAAGACATGTGATGCTTCCTCATACCATGACTGTGGTAGCACTCCAACCTTTCAATCAGTTAACACAACATATTTCTGTCTGGCAGTCCTCTCCTCCCATCTGGTTGACGACAACGCTGACTAAATGATGAGTGTGTGTCATAGCAACACAAGATCTGGAGGCCACTCCGGTGCTGCCAATTTCTCTCAGACAACACAGGTTTTATACGTCTTATACCTTAAACTGCAGCTAAGCTAATGAGTCTTTGTTATTCAGTGGAAACGTATAAAGACGAGCAGAGGGAGGAGGTAACTTGAACGTGTTACTGATTAACAGCAGAATAAACAGTCGCTACTTTCAGTCTGTCTGCCTCAGCGGCGGCCAAACACCTGTCAGTGTACAGGTCACCGCTCCTGCACAACACACCTCTTTAATGGTTATTAGTGGGAATACTGGTGATCGATTCATAAAGATCATGTTTATCTCATGGGAGCTTCTCCGTCTGAGTCACAGCACTAAGGCAGAGGGAAAAACAGAGTGTGCGCTATATTCAGTTCTGCTTTTCTAATTGAGATGGTGCTGGAAGATGTGATTCGCCTAGACAGACATACCCAAAATAAATCAAGAGTAGCTCCACAACTACCAGGTCTATATGCATGATCTTGGTCTCTATGGATAGGTAAGGCCTAGATTCTACAAAGGTTTTAGTAATGGTACTGATGCTTAATACAAAAATGTCAAAAATGCAAAGCAAAGGGTTAGGGTTAAAGAAATCGGATCGTTCTGGTAGCTCGCAGGTCACAAAGCAAACACAGTTGAGATTCTGAAATGTGAACATGCACCGAGGCAATATTGTGATCATAAAAAACAGATAAAATCAGGTTAGCTGTGAGGCTGCTGTCCAAATCTAATCAGCCCTGGTGGTTTTGGTGCTCTGCTGCTCCAGAGGGCTCAGAGTCGAGATGAAATTCAGGAAGGAAATAGAGGAAATGTAGGAAGTGTGGGATCTCTGGATGTGGTTCTTCCTTCTGCCTGTCTTTTAACACCTCTTTTCTGACTTTTGTCTCAGTCTCACCGGGGACAAACGGAGGGACAAGGAGGACTGATCTCGTTCCGAAGCGAACAAAAGCCTTGTCTCAGTGAAACTCTAGCCTCACAGGACCAGACAGTCTGACAGCCTGTCACAACTAAATGCCAGCCGGGGTCTCAGCCAATCCGAACTGTCCGCTCTCGTTTGCTGCACCGCCGAGAGGCAGAGGAACAAACTGTACCCTGTTGACATCCCCTCCACAGCTGTGATGTGGTGTGAGACATCTCACCTATATTTAACGAGACAGCAAGAAAGGATCTCTACAAACAATGGACACCTTGTGCCAACACACTGCTGATGTTTTGACACACATTTCCTTGTATTCATTCTGCGGATACAGAATGACACACAATGCATTCTGGTAAACAATATCTACTTGTTGTTTACCTCAGTGAACAAACCGACCGTTACAAGACTCTACATGATCCTAACCTTTACACAAAAGCAGCGTCTAGTTGGAGCTCCTTGTCATGTTTCGGATGTGCATTTATTGTTAGCAGTTTCACCAATATACTGTTTATAAAGATGGACGACACGTCTTCACTTCCTCCCACTGTACAAAAGTGAAGCCAAAAGTGAAGCCAAAATATCCCGGCCATCTTGAGATTTTGACGCCATTTGAAGCCAGAGTCTGTGCAGTAGTGATCTCTAAAACGACATTTATTATCAAACTGACACATGTTCTGTTACACAGACTAGTGATGGTTGTGGCTGGTGTGAATTTGGAGTAAGACATGGAATGTGTTTTGCAACTAAAAAGGTATTAAAGGTGCAGTGTGCAGGATCTGGCAGCATCTAGTGGTGCGGTTGCAGATTGCAACCAACTGAAACCCGTGTGCCAAACGTGTAGGAGACGCAACAATTCTTATTTTCAGGTGATTATACACTAAAGAAAACATAAAATATTATATTTCTCTTCTGCCAATAGATCCCTCTAAATGTTACACACTGTTCCTTTAAAGCTTCAGTTAATTTCTCCTCTCCTACCTCGAGCTTGGCGTCCAGGTCAGCGTCTGACGCCACCACGTACTCGTCCTCCTTCTTGCCTGTGGCTTTGATGAGGACCTGTTTGGTCTTCCAGAACTTCTTCTGCATGCGAGCCATGACCGAGCTGTCCTCGCCGAGCAGGGCCCGGCCGCCGCTCAGCATGTCTCCTGCAAACCTGGAGATCCACACTTCAGTTAGTTGTGCTCAGAACAACACAGTTTTTATATCATAATAAGAATAATAATGGTATTGGTAACAGTTATCAGTTATGTAATTTTACACATACCCGTCCATCATTGGATATTAGCCTTGTTCTGAAAACAAAAGAAATATAGAGGTGATGTTTAGACAGAGGAAGAATAAGGATAAAAACATCAGGATTTAAAAATGGCATAAACTTATTAGAGCAGCAGTAGGAAAGTTGGAGCAAATATGATTAAAAAAAGTTATTTTTATAAAACGGTCACTATATCCTGACAGTAGTAGTGAGAAAATGCCCCAACTTCTATCATATCTACGCCGATAGAAGCGGCTTACGAGCCATTGAGGCTTCATGTGCCAATGAGCAGCTCTTATAGAAACGACCTGGGCCCCGCCTCCAACGCTGGATCCAGTTCTTTTAATACATCCATGAGCAATAAGAGGTGGCCATCTTGGTTCCGACTCTGTATATTTTTAAAACGCTTAAAAACAGAGCCAAGAGGAGGTGCAGAAGTCTAGTTTTCTCTCAGGACACTTGAACTACAACATGCTGAAAGATTACTATTACATTTTTTCCCAATGACACAAAAAATATTTTGCCTACTGCACCTTTAAAGTATAACAGTAGCTGCTGTCCAAGGCAGAACAGAAAGCATGAATCCAGAGCTGACAGCTGTTCCCCTTCACTGTGTTATAAAGGAGTTATAAGAGGTTAATAGAGGGTTGTCTGGTCAACAGAGATGGTTGTTGGAGCAAACACCTGAACTACAAGGAGTCATCCAGCTGGCTGTGAAGCAGGTGTTCAGTTACAAAGAAAAGGCTGCTTTGATGACACGGTAGCTAGCAGCAGGTAGCTACCAGCTAAGTGTCGTTTCAGGAGCTGTAAACAACATTTACAAGCTAATACAACTAGTCCTCTCTCTCTGTAATGATCACACACTTCATTAAGGTGAATATATCTTTACCTTGCTTGTAGTTTTGTCCAGCAGTACGAGCATCTATGCAGCACAGCTCGGCTAGCCTCCTCTTCCCATAACCGTCATCTACTCTGAGTCAGAGAAACAGGATATGCAAAGTAGTTTTTAGCCTCTGTTTGGACACAAGGGGGCGCTGAAGATCAACTAGAGTGGCTCCTCTTCTCAATAGACGATCTTCGGTGTGGCGCTGCTGCTGCTCAGAACACAGCGAAGATCGTCTATTGAGAAGAGGAGTCACTCACAGCTGATAAGTGGCTGCAAAAAGTGGACTACACGTTGTCTAAAAGACAATAACCAGTTGAGATTTCTCCTACCTATCAGCCAATATGTTTATGAGTGGATTTCAAAGTGGGGTCCTTGATGGGGCTCCCAGCAAAAAGTGGAATATTTATTTTCACTATAATATCCATGATATCCATCCATAGGTCATGGATTTCATACACTTTCTGTAATAAAACATCTAAAAGCAAAATCTGACAGTGCACATTGGGACAAAATCTTATCAAAAGGGGCTCTGTGACCTCTGACCCTTTACCACATTTATTTTTATTTAAATGTATTTATTTATTTTATTTCATTTGAATTCTTTGGGTTGTTTAAGTATGTGTCCTTCCTTTTTCTCCCTGAATTCAATTGAAATTATAGTTTAAGATGAAGTCTTGTTTTGTTTTTTTGTGTTTTTGTGTGTAAAAACAAAGAGACAGCTGTTAAATGAAAATACAGTAGGAAAGAATGTGATGATGATTGTATAAGTTGCTGAAACTGCAATAAAAAACTAAGAAAAAAAAAAGAAAAGGGGGGTCCGTGGTCTTATTTGTGTCAGTTTAGGGGTCCTTGATGTGAAAAAGTTTGGGAACCACTGGTCTAGATCAGAAGAAAACAGGGAAGGTAATGTGATGCCCTAGATTAACAAATATGTATATATGTAGTATATAAAATGTTGCAGTAATAAACTGTTAAAATGACAAATTATAGCATTACTAATAATTAGTATACATTATTAATTATAATTTGATTGTTCATTAGCAGTAAAATAACTAATAACTAAGATGAATTAATTTATCATTTAAAAATTACCTTTTTTTGTAATTGTTACCATAGGATATAACAAAGAGCTGTAAATACATATAATTAACATGGATTTCCTTTCCATTTCAACAACTGAACCCTATACAACACAGCAAATCATAAACATACATCCATAATTAATTTGTACAAATGATCAATAGAGTTTATTTATTTCACAAGAAAAAAAAAAAAAAAAGTTCTTCAGTATAAAGTATGTTATAAAAATATAACTGGATATTGTTAGTCAAACTAACATCACATCAAAAATAATTAAGTCCTTGGAAACTAACAATTTCAAAAGTATCAACCTCTGGAAGACAAATGTAATTTTAGTCATTTGCTAAATCATAACAGCCCCAGGGCTCTCCCATATTTCATCATCATAAATATTAGAGGTAGATGTGATTGTATCTGTGCCCGTCAGAGAGAGGCCGTTGCAGTCTTTGACTGTTGTCTCCGCAGCGTTTTGGATGAAACGCTGCTCAGAGTCCACAGGAGGATCCTTGGATGGTTCTGAACACAAGTCCTGGTCAACTACAACATCTTTACTTGTTTTTAAATCCTCCTGATGACTAACTTCAGCTGAACTTCTCTCTCCATCACCCAGAGAGGTAGACCGAGGCACAGCCCTGGCGCCCTCTGATGGCTCTTCATGCCTCCCTTCATGCTCTCCAGCTGCTCGTGTGACTTTATCCTTTAACCCCTTCTGGTCCTGAGGTCTGCTCTCCAGGCCAAAGAAGTTGTTACGGACAACGTAGCGCACACACTGCAGGAGGACGTTCCTCTCGTGGCGGATATCTGGGGCCAGCAACTAAACAGAGGGAAAGACCAGAGAGAAGCTCAATTTAGAGAGTCAGAAATTAACCTAACCTGCATGTCTTTGGACTGTGGGGGGAAACCGGAGCACCCGGAGCAAACCCACGCTAACACGGGGAGAACATGTGAAATATGCTGGTATAATCTTACCATCTCAAGTAGAGTGGGACGACATGTCTGCGGTGTATCTTGGTGTCCTCCTCTACCACCCCTGCCTCCTCTTCCTCTTCCCCACCTTCCTCTTCTGCCGTTAGGTGTGTGATGGGCACAGTTAGGGCGGGCGTCTTTGTGAGCTTCTGCAACCTCTGGAGGGATTTCCGGGCCTCTGGAGGGTTCTCTGTCCTGAGAGTTTAGTGGCGTTGTGTTTAGGAGAGCCTGGTTTTCTTGCACAAGGTCTTTGGCTCTCTGAATCGGGGTGGCTGAAACACAAGGAAAGAGAATAATAATATATTTGAAGTGTTTCCCAATCTATAAAACCAACCTACCGACAATATAGATAAAGATAAGATACTGTAAAACCCATTCTGATCTGTAGCAGGTTGAGGATGGGATCAAACTCACCCTCTGGTTCCTCATCACTCTCACTCATGGAGCCGTAGTTGGCCACCAGGGAGCCCAGAGCTGAGCTCATCTGTTTAGGGGCCACAACCAGGCCACCGGTCCTGGACTCAGGAGCTGGGTCCTCTCGGTCCGAATCTGGAAGCACATTGAAATACACATCAAGTTACCATTACAGTTTGTTAATTTGTTTCAACAGTAGTTTGAATCTGTCCCAGATGACACAGATGTGAGAGTCTTGTTTGAATGCTGTGGTCAGATGAGTCCCTCACCATGATCACTGCTGGCCAGCGCTCCCAGTGGATCCCCGTCCCTGCAGGGCTGGTTGATGGGTGGAGGTCTCTCTGTAACACCGCTGTCTGATGGATGAGGATGTCGCCCGTGGAACGCTCTGTTATCCCAGCCACGACCTCGACCCCGTCCTCGTCCTCTGCCTCTCATTCGCCTGTGAATACAATATTAAGGTTTAGATTTAGATGAGATTAGCTCAGGCTTTAAAACACATGAGTCCAAATATACTTGATTTTGTTTGCAATAAAAAAAGAAAATAAAAAATTTGTGCATTCACCCAAACTGAGCTGTCTTTAGAACGGCTCCCGTCTCCTCCCGCGCCTCCATCACTTTTATCTTCTTGTCGATATTCTGAAGAGTTGGAAAGTTTCTGAAAGACGAATTAAAGCTCAAGTTGACATCATAGGCAACATCTATGAATATACAACAGTCTGGATCATCGTATGGTATAATGTTATTAATAGTTCAAAGAAACAACAAAACAAATTACTAGAAAATGCATTTCCTACTAAAAAAATGTGTGTGAATGCTGAAATGAATTGCAAAGCATTGCTGAAAATACAGAAATCTTAAAGCACTGTACTCCTGTGAAACTGAATTGTAAAACTAGCAGAGTTGAAAGCTGAACTGCATGGCCCAAAAAAAGCTAAGAGCTGAAATACATCGCTAGAAAAGCCGCAATACTGTCGACTGAAAAGCATTCACGCAATGAATACTGACTTGCGCCTCTCCTCTCTCCATTTTGCAATCTCGTCTGGTGTGTCCAGCTTGATTCGTTTAGCGCCCGGTGCATGGTTCTGCAGTCAGGACATAAAAAGAATGACATCAGCAAAGGAAAGTACTGAGAGCATAAGTTTCAGACACACAGCGAGTTGTTTTACCTACATTATTCCAGTGGATGTTGACTATTTTCTCATGAGCCATGAAGCTGCAGTCAGGCACAGCACACTACGAAAGAGATTTGATGGAGGTAGTCAGTGCGAATGCTGATTTCCATAAATGATATGAAATAAAGCAAACATACTTGATAGATATATCAAATTACCTTGACATGTTGAGAAACATGTTCGTCGTACTTTTCTTGGATTTTGAAGCCGCGGTCACAGGTGTCACAGAAATGGGAATACTCTGGTTCTTTCTTATTTCTCTGCTGTGGATTATAGACACATCAGTTCACACATTAGCTTCACTTTTGTACATTGGGAGGAAGTGGATACACGTCGTCCATCTATATATACACAGCGTATAGTTTCCACAGATAGGTACCTTTTTCACATGATTGTTGGGAGCTCCATAATGCTGTCTTCCACCTCGATGTCCACCTTGATGCCATCTACGATCAAAGTTTTGACCTGAAGACAAGACTGAAGTTAGATGCATGACAGCAAAACACACTGTACAGTGAAAATCTTTGTGTCATCTATCTTTGTACAGTGAATATCTTTGTGTCATCTATCTTTGTACAGTGAATATCTTTGTACAGTGAATATCTTTGTGTCATACATCTTTGTACAGTGAATATCTTTGTGTCATCTATCTTTGTACAGTGAATATCTTTGTGTCATATCTTTATACAGTGAATATCTTTGTGTCATCTATCTTTATACAGTGAATATCTTTGTGTCATATATCTTTGTACAGTGAATTCTCATGCAAGATAGCATTTGAGGTTTGATCATCATTTATATTAAACTGTATATATATATATAATACTCACCATGTGGACGCTTCAGGTCATAGTGTCCTCGTCCTGATGGGTAACCAGCCCCTGCAGCCTGGCCTCTGTAGTCCCAGCTGGGCTCCGTGGAGGTCTCCGTCCAGCTCCACATGCCCGGCTGGAAGCTGCTGGAGCCGGACTGATGCTGCTGCTGCTGCTGGAGGAAAGGCTGGAAGGTGTTGGGAGGAGGACAGCAGAAGTCGGGAGGAGGATACAGTCCTGGTTCACTCATACTTCTGTCTTCTTGTCAACAGTGAAGTAAACGTGGGTTTTCTTCTCCACCATGCAGCTCTCACATGTGCATGTTTTTGCTCTCATTTATACACGTTCGTCACTTCCTTCTTCTTTTCCTTGGTGTTTTATTGTTGGTTGGCAAACCATCTTAGAGGTGCATTACCACCACCATCTGGACTGGAGCGTGTAACATCACGTCATTTTAAACATTACTGCTACTCTTAAATTCTACCCACCAATCCTGTGTCTCTTAAGAACATTAATAGTGCCTAAATAATAATATAATATAATATAATGTAATATAATATAATATAATATAATATAATATAATATAATATAATATAATAATAATATAATATAATATAATATAATATAATAATAATAATAATAATAGTCCACTAAATTTGTAAATGTTTCTAATCTAACAAAAGGAAAATGTTATATTTGGTACAATTGTGAAAAATCCCATTACATGACCTGGCAGGCAATCAATTCCATAATCATTCTTGGAAAGTTTTTGATACATCTAAAGACGAAATGTCTATGTTTTTCATAAGGAGCTGTGTCTTTACTTTTTTATCTCTGAAACATATGAAGAAAAAAAATGCAATGAAGCTTTCAATGTTAGTTAAGGACCTTTAACCTTACAGAGAACCCCTATAGCACTATTAACACTATTCATTCCCTTACTTTTGTTTTTTTGTTTTGTTGTTTTTGTTTTTTCTCTCTTTTCATCCACACACTTATGTACTCTACGCCAATTTCCAGGCTTGTCTGTTCCCTTGTAGTTGTGAACTGTTCTGTACGACTTTTTACAATGAATTAGTATACGCTGCACATTTTCTTTAGCACCACAATCCCCACACTTGTCACTATTCATTTTCCCCATTAAAGCCAAAGTGCCATTAAGACCTGTGTGATCCAGTCTGAGTCTTGTTATGATGATTTCCTCCCTTCTGTTCCTTTCTTATCTAAGGAAGTACAACATCTTCTAATTAATTACTTAAGGGCAACAGGAATAATGGAGATAATTTAACTATTATTATTGTTATTATTAATAATTATTATTATTTTTTATTTTATTATTATTTGTAATGTTTTTATTATTATGTATTTTTTTAAATTATTATTATTATTATTATTTTCCTGCCAATCCACTGCGCCACACTCCAGTCCAGTAGGTGGCGGTAATGCACCTGTAAGCGATCAGTTTCCGGTCTCTCTCTAGCTCTCTCTATCTCTCTCTCTCTCTGTCACCACGTGTGATTCAGTCAGAGTCAGAGAGCGGCAGCAGCAGCAGCGTGGAGGAGGCTTCAGGGAAAAGTCTCTCCACTTAGAGAGCATTGTAAAGCTTTAGTAAAGTAACCGAGCTGCTGCCAACATGTTGGTGTTGTTCGAGACCGCCGCTGGATATGCGATATTCAAAGTATGTATCTGTTTACTCACATTTAGATTAAGAAGTAACCTGTTAGCTACATGAGCTAGCTTAGCTTAGCTTCCGTGATAGTTACCTGCAGCGCATGCTGCTTCACTTCTATGTAACTTTACTGAAAGTTAACAAAATTAGTGTTTTTTGTACTTAAATATGTTAAACAGGCTAATTTATATGTTTAGCTCGTATATGAGTGTTTTAGGTAATGCTTAGGCTGATGCACGTTGTAAAGGCCCTGCAACCACGTGTGCATGTTGAACTCACTCATACATGCACATCTAACTCACTCTCACATGCATGTAATATAATAATTTAGTAAATATTCATTCTGTTGTATAATCAAAGGAAAATGTACCCACCTCTATAAATACATCTACAGAAAGTGTTGGTTTTACTGGGTACACAAGTAAAGTCAGTGTCAAGTCGATTTATTTTAAATTATTTTAATATTATCTATGTATATATTACACATGTTGTTGTTGTTATTATTGTTATATTATTATTATTATTATTAATAATAATAATAATAATAATAATAATAACAATAATAATAAATAATTATTTTAATTGTATTTATTTATTCAGTCAATCAGTGCTGCCCGACCTTATTTTAATGACAACTAATTTACAAGGAGTGTTGGTTTTACTGGGTGCACAAGTAAAGTCAGTGTCAAGTCAATTTATTTTTATTATTTTCTATATTTATTATTATTATTATTATTAATAATTCATAATAATTTTAATTGTATTTATTCAGTCAGTGCTGCCCAGACCTAATTTTAATGACAACTAACTGAGAGCTTCTGTTATATTACAGGTCCTTGATGAGTCCAAGCTGCAGCAGGTCGACAGCCTGTATAAGGAGTTTGAAACTCCAGAAAAGGCAAACAAAATGTAAGTGTTGATGAGGGGGATGCACGATTATGGCCAAAATGGTTATAACAATTATTATAGATTTTAGGGACAAATATTTTTGTTATTGTCATCTATAGTGGGTATTTGCATTAAACACACAAATGATAGAATAAAATAATTATTGTATTTTTATTTAAATATTTGCTATGATTAAAAAAAAAAAAAAAAACACTTCATTTATTCAATCAATTGTGCAGCCCCATGTTGAAGGTGAAATCATGGAATAACCTAGTTGTCATCATGTGATACTGTACAGCTCACATGAATTAAATAAAGAATGTTTTTTTCCCCCTGCCAGTGTGAAGCTGAAGCACTTCGAGAAGTTCCAGGACACAACAGAGGCCTTAGCAGGTAATGACACACGTCTTAGTGCACTAATGTACACCTGAGATCTGTGGTCTGTGATGTGTTAACTGTGTCTGATTTAAAACGTGAGGTATTGCACAGTATTCATCACTACCGCTGAGACCACGTTGTTTAATGTCAGCAGGTAGTTTTAGATTAGATGTTCACTGGCATATTCCACTGACTGTTTTCTGGTTGTTATGTGGGTGTTAAAGTGTAATTAAAGGTGTTATTGATAAAAAAGAATGTTACTGCAGTCTTGGGAAGGGAGGAGTGAGCAGAGGGGTATTTAGTTGGTTGCAACCACACCACTAGATGCCGCCAAATCCTTCACACTGTACCTTTAATGCCATGTTCCTATCCTTTCCCACTCAGCTGCCACTGCCCTTACCGAGGGAAAGATTGGCAAGAGCTTGAAGAAAGTCCTGAAGAAAGTCGTCGCCAAGGAAGCTCACGAGCAGCTGGCCATCAGCGATGCAAAACTCGGCGGGGTTATTAAAGTAAGTGACTCAACATTTACGTTTATCATTCAGTAGCTTCGCGTTATATACGTCTCTAACAGGCTCTGGTTTTCAGGAAAAGCTGGACCTGAGCTGTGTCCACAACTCCACCGTGGCCGAGCTGATGAGATGCATCCGTGGCCAGATGGAGAGCCTCATCACCGGACTTCCTCCCAGGGAGATCAGCGCCATGTCCCTCGGATTAGCTCACAGGTAGACGGCACACAGATGCGGCGTTGGCGTGAACGCGACTGCTGCTTATGATTACACTTGCTGTCTGAATCATCCCTGTAGATTTTCCTCAGCATTCGTCACTACCACTGAGGCAGCAGTCTCTCCGCAGGCACAGGAAGACCTAAAGTAGTTTGCATGTGAAATAACTCCTCTTTTCTCTGTGTTCTCCAGTTTATCCCGCTACAAGCTGAAGTTCAGCCCAGACAAAGTGGACACTATGATTGTGCAGGCCATCTGTAAGTTTATTTTTTTTATGATTTAAGAGCAAATAATTCTTATTTTCTCAATTAATAGATCATTTTTAAGTCTATGGAGTATCAGATTTCCTATCACAATCAGCTATAGTGATGACTGTCGGTTGTTGTGTAATTAAATATGCAGTCTGACTCTTGAGTATTTATTTCTGTCTCTACAGCTCTTCTGGACGACCTCGATAAGGAGCTCAACAACTACATCATGCGCTGCAGAGAGTGGTACGGCTGGCACTTTCCCGAGCTGGGGAAAGTCATCACCGACAACTTGGCCTACTGCAAAGCTGTCCGCAAAATTGGTAAAATAATAATAATAGTTAATAAATAATAGTTATTTTGTAAAATACTTTTTAAATGGGTATTCCAGTGATTTAGTTTTGCACTTCTGCAAAATTAGGATGCTGGAATAATAGAGATTAGAATGATGCATCAGAGGCTGAGATGCTTTTAGTCCATAGTAACGCCAACAATGCTGGATACTACATTTCCCATAATGCAACTCATTTCCTGCATTAGCAGCAATACGATACTTGCATAAAAGCATCAGTGACTGTTTTGCTGATTAGCGTCTCCGTGTGTCTCCAGGCGATCGCACAAACGTGGCCGGCTCCGATCTGTCGGACCTCCTCCCAGAGGAAATCGAGGCAGAGGTCAAACTGGCCGCTGAGATCTCCATGGGAACAGAAGTGTCGGAACAGGACATCGGCAACATCGGGCACCTGTGCGATCAGGTTTGTACATAGAATATTCTTTGAATATTGCAAAGCTCAAGCGACAGTTGTGATGATGACGACAGTTGTCTTTACCCTGAAACAAATCATGTGGGTTTTCAGTCACTACCTCATCTGAACTGTCAGTTTACAGCTCCTGCTTTAACTTATCTGCTCACAGTTGTAATACAGATCTCTTTATTTTCCACAGGTGATTGAGATTTCAGAATACCGTGCACAGCTGTACGACTACCTGAAGAACCGAATGATGGCAATCGCCCCCAACCTGACAGTAATGGTGGGAGAGCTGGTCGGCGCCCGTCTCATCTCGCATGCAGGTAAGTCACAGAGAAGCAGCCAACAGCGTGAGAACCAGCCCAAGCGGTGATGATGACGACAACATGTCGCTTTCCTGATTATGACTGATGCTTTTAAGTCACTACCTCATCTGAGCTTTTGTCAGGAGGCCCGATGAGCAGGTAACCGGCGAGAGCATCGTATTTACTTATCGCTGTGTTATTTAAGGTTCCCTTCTGAATCTGGCGAAGCATCCGGCGTCCACGGTGCAGATCCTGGGAGCGGAGAAGGCTCTGTTTAGAGCCCTGAAGACCCGCAAAGACACGCCCAAGTACGGCCTCATCTACCACGCCTCCCTCGTGGGCCAGACCTCCGCCAAGAATAAGGGCAAGGTAAGGACCCGTAACTAACTGGACTATGATCATCACAGTCTGGTGGTCAGAAATTAAACATGGGCTCTGTTTATTTCTGTCCAGATCTCCAGAATGCTGGCAGCTAAAGCAGCCCTGGCTATTCGCTACGATGCGCTGGGAGAGGACACGAACGCAGAGATGGGAGCAGAGAACCGAGCCAAACTGGAGGCCCGGCTGCGCCAGCTGGAGGAGAAAGGAGTAAGTACAGCTACAAAAGAGATATTTACCCTTTTCAGTATCATAAATACCACTCTGAAATATACTTAAAGAGGACCTATTATGCTTTTTCCCTTTCCTTTAGTGTGTTATATAGTTATTTGTGCTTGTAAAAGATCGAACAAAGTTGGCCCAGATCATTTCCTCCTTTCATTCTTGCTGTGCTGGTTTAATAATAGGTTCAGTGTTTATGTATCAGATATCTACTCTGGGCTCTCTCTCTGCTGGTCATCTGATCTTGTCATGTTTTCTTCTCAGATCCGAAGAATCAGTGGAACCGGCAAAGCGATGGCAAAGGCAGACAAATACCAGCACAAGAGGTGAATACTCTCTAACGGCCCCTCTCCAAAGATTTCCACGTGTAAATATGAAAGGTGTTAAATACCCACTTGTTCCTCCACAGTGAGGTGAAACAATACGATCCATCCGGCGATTCTACTATTCCGTCCACCTCAAAGAAGAGGAAGTTTGAGGAGGTAGAGGAGGAGGAGGATGAAGAGCCCGCAACACCGGTTGTCAAATCCAAAAAGGCCAAAAAGGAACCAGTAACAGAAGGTAGGTAGAATGGCAAGGCACCTAATCTTGTGGCTAAATGGATTTTATGATGCTCACGATCTTTTTGTGTCTGCATGTTTTGTAGAAGAACCAGAAACATCCGCAGCAGCAGAGGAGACTCCCAAGAAAAAGAGGAAGAAAAAGAAGGACAAGAAAGAGGAGGAACCCGAGGAAGCAATGGAGGAAGAGGTAGCAGTAACAGAGGTAGGAATCTGTTTGGAAAACACTATTCTTAAAGGTGCCCCATGGCGCGATTACATACAAAGTCAAGTCCGTTTATTGCAATTAAATCACAGTACAATCTGTTTATTTTGGGTTCATACCACAGTAGCGACGTGTGGCTTCTTGCTAGATACGGTGAGTGCAATGGCGATGTATGAGAATACAGCTCGCCGCCAGGTGATATTATGAACCCAGACACAACGGCATTTGGTTTTCTGACATATCTGGGACTTCCGCAGCGTGAACAAAGCAGCAACGGTGGTTATTTTTTCCATGGTTGATGGTGGAAAGAAAAGTTATTGGTATCTATGGAGACAAACTCCTCCTATCTGGCGCGTCTAGTGCGAATGAACACAAATAATCTCGGCAGTCCAGCTTGCGCGAGGCAAAAATTCCCTTTGCTCTTGGTGTGAATGCGATATGAGAGACTTGACACATTTTCCAGTGTTTGTTTTTATTGTTGAATATTCGCTGTGCTCACTTGTGTTCTCTCTCTCCAGTCAACAGAAAAGAAGAAAAAGAAGAAAAAAAAGAAGGCTAAGGAGGAGGAAGAAGACGATGACTGAGATAGTGGAGAGTGTATATATTATCTGTTTTAGTTTTTATGTCATTTTAGTTCTGTGTCATACATTTATATCTAATAAGGGCAAGACTGTATTGAGTGCCTGTTTCTGGACACCAAAAAAAAGAGTTCACGTTGAAGAAAAATGTTTAATCTTCTATCATGATGACAGTTTTTGTTTTTCTATTTTTTTTTTGGTAAACTGTATATCATGTATGAAATCAGCAATGAGTTGATGAGGAACGATTCCCCTGTTTCTCTTCTAGCAAATCTTTTTATTGTCTAAGACTGTGAACGTCTGCCCTGGTGAAATAAACATCTTTGCTCTAATGGTTTGGTTGTATACTCTGCAGTGGTGTGAATATAATAATTTCATTATTCAATTATTCTACTTGGAAGCAGGAAAATGCTCCTTTGCTTAATTCAAACAGCCTTTCTGGTATGACCAGGAGCTCCTGGTGGCTACAAGTGTTGGCTAATAAGAAAAGTTAAGAGCGATCCTGCTGTGTGACTGACATTACTGAAGTTTCACTTTAGCATGCTACAGATAAACATTTTAATTAACGAATAGAAATGCATTTACATAGCCTGTAAAAAGATAGATGGTAACTTTATTGATCCCGAGGGAAATTCAAGTTTCCAGCATCACAGTTCCATAGTGCAAAACATGTTAGTAAAAAAACAGTAAAAAGTTAGTACAAAGTATAAAAAATATACCAGATATAAAAATACAAGGAGATGAAAAAACTGTTAAAACTAAATATAGTGCAGCGTAACAGCTGTGATACACGACTATTAAAAAAGTGAATACAGTGCAGAAGAGACTGTTAAAAATGAGTATAGTGCAGGGTAACTCCAGTAGCTTAGTCTATGAAAGTGCACTGCATTATTATCTGAACATTAGTATTATAATAAACATGTAAATTATATATATATATAACAGTGCAAATAATGCTGAAAATAGGGTCTATTCAAATAATATAAATGCATACATTTATAAAAATGCAAGAAATGTGTAAAATAATGTTAGTTTAATTGTACTGTATAAATAAAAGTGTTATTGCACAGTTGAAGAGATAATAAATTATGGGGTAATAGCTCCTGATAGGGGTAAAAAATAATAAATGTGTACAAATGTATATTGTCTGTATGACAATAAAGTAGAATAAATTAAATTTCAATCCGTTTGAGCAGCTATTTATGGTTAAATCCCCCCTCCGTTATGTTACTATGGGCAGGCATTACTGGAGGAGCACAGATCCACATCATCGATCGACTGGCTTCTATCTGCGCTCTGCTGCAGTGCCTTGCTTCCTTCGTACCACATGGCATGGCTGCATGAGAGTCTGGTGTGTTGTGAAGGAGCAGACTTACACATTTATTCTCATTGCTAGTGATTAAGAGAAATACACAGAACTAAAACATGTCGCAGTTACAAGCGAGGTTCTTCACAGAGGACAAGAGGTGAGCTCTTATTAGTCTGCTTTTAGCTTTTTATTATCAGCCTCTACTTGCTGTTTTTAGCTTGTAGATTTAGCTATCTGATGCTAACACTCCCACAATATGCCTGACTGCTGTCCTCATATTTTGTTCTATGTTACACATTAAATTATATGTTAAACACTTAATATAAAATGCATGGGTGTATTTGATGGGTGTAACTTTAAGGTATAAACTGAGAACATATGTTTCTTTCTAGGTATGTTGTAGATGATGTCCCATTCTCCATCCCTGCTGCCTCTGAGGTGCTGGACCTCAGCAATGTCATCAACAAGCTGCTGGAGGCGAATAATGGTAACAATATTATCAAGTAAAACAATTCTGATTATGCATATATCATATTTTCTCTTGTTTATACTGAGCTTAAATTATATCAAGGGGTTCACAAAATCCCAGTACTTTAGGGCCACATTGAGGAAAAATAAATAAATCAAAGAGTAAAAAAGAAGTTGTAATATTATGAGAATAAAGTCAGAATTTTACATGAAAAAAGTCGTAGTATTATGAGAGTGAAGTCAGAAGTTTACGTGAAAAAAATACTTAATATTATGAGAATAAAGTCATAAGTTTACGAGAAAAAAGTTGTAATATTATGAGAATAAAGTCATAATATTATGAATAAAGTTATGACTTTATTCTTGTAATATTACAACTTTTTTTTTTCTTGAAATAGTATGACTTTATTCTTATTAAATTACAACTTTTTTTTCATAATATTATGACTTTATTCTCGAGATCTCAGATTATTTCCCCCCTATATGTGGCCTTAATACTCCGTCGTACATAATAACTTGAATGCATATGTTGTTTTCTGCTTCCACAGCATCTCACAGCAAAGTGGAGTTCGACTTCCTGGTCAGGGGTCAGTTCCTGCGAACGTCGCTGTCCACTCACATGGACACGGAAGGCATATCAACGGTATGAACAGCCTTAAACCTGAGTGGATATGCTGTGTTAAAATGCTGTGATAAATCCATTTTTGCCTCTTTTAGGGTGGGGAAGGGTTTTTTTTTAGGGGGAGATAGCAGGTCAACAGTAGATGTCACATAGAAGTGGTGTATGTCATCTGAAAGCTGGGAACCTGAAGATTAATTTGAGATCAGCACTGTGTGTCATGATATTTATGCATGTGCGTGTGTGTGTGTGTGTGTTCCAGGAAGAAGTGGTGGAGATCGAGTATGTAGAGCGGATCACAGCCCCAGAGCCAGAGGAGTGCATGATGCACGATGACTGGATTAGCGCCGTAGATGCAGATTCTGAATGGTAAGATGATCGACACCAGACTGTCAAAGGTGGAGAAAAGCCCCCACTTTTTATTGCCTTTTATAGCAAGTTTTGCTTACTTTCATTTATTTTTCTGCAGGATTCTAACAGGGTCATATGACAAGACGGCCAGGATCTGGTCTGTGGAGGGCAAGGCGGTGATGACGGTGGCCGGACACACGGACGTAGTCAAAGATGTAGCCTGGGTCAAAAGAGGTGAGCGGGACAGACATTCACTCTGCTTGTAAATAACGGCAGCCTGTCTTAAAACATCTGGATGTTTCTTCGCAGACGGTCTGACGTCCCTGCTCCTGACGGCCTCTCTGGACCAGACCCTCCTGCTGTGGGAGTGGAACTCCGAGAGGAACAAGGTGAAAGCCAGACACTGCTGTCGGGGACACACGGGGAGCGTCGACGCTGTCGCGACAGACCCCACCGGCTCAAAGGTAAAGAGGGATGGAGAATGACGAGGGACAAATTAAAAGCGGTTTCACAGTTGTTATTTTGTCAGTCAAAGCGTTTGTGTTGCTCCCGTACAGTTCTGCAGCGGCTCCTGGGACAAAATGTTGAAGATCTGGTCAGCAGGTAGGTAACCAGGATGACTGCATGTTAAGCATTACTGAATAAAATGCACATTTTTAACAACCTTTTCCCGTCAGTGCCCACGGACGAGGCAGACGAGGTCGAAGAACCCGCTGACAGACCGAGGAAGAAACAGAAGACTCAGCAGCTCGGCCTCACCAGGGTGAGCAGTCCAATATCAGTAACCCGGTAATATAAAAACCGATGTATTATAATAGAGTTAAGTGTTCGGAGGTATCACCAAAACTTTTCCATTTCGCCACGCCGCCACAGACTCCCCTGATGACGTTATCCGGACACAACGAGGCGGTGTCCTCCGTCCTGTGGCGCGACAGTGAGGAAGTTTGCAGTGCATCATGGGACCACACCATTCGCTTGTGGGACGTCGAGACGGGAGAAATGAAGACCACGCTGGTGAGAAACACACTGACGAGCAAGCTCTGGGTCAGGAACTGAACTGATGCATACAGGTGTTCATGGGCTTTCTTTGCCTGGGGTTTTGCCTCTCAGGCTACATACAGGGAAAGTTTGACGAACGGTTCTAGAGATATGTGAAGGACACACAGACAGACTTTGAGACTTTGCTTTATAGTTGGATAAACTGACTTTTCTGTTCTTTCCACAGACGGGCAGTAAAGTGTTCAACTGTATTTCCTACTCCCCTCTGTGTCGACGGCTGGCCTCCGGCAGCACCGACCGACACATCAGACTGTGGGACCCTCGCACCAAAGGTACCAGCTGTGCTCTAAATATTACTTCTCCGTCTCCCTAAAAAATACACAACCCAAGCTGTTTCAGCAGTTTTATATCCTCTCATCTCTCTCCAGACGGGTCGCTGGTGATGCTGTCTCTGACCTCCCACACCGGCTGGGTCACCGCCGTGAAGTGGGCGCCGTCACACGAGCACCAGCTGGTCTCCGGTTCCCTTGACAACCTGGTCAAATTGTGGGACACCAGAAGGTATTAGAATTTGTGAAAACATCTAAGTGTATGCTATATCTAGAATATTTTCACCGCTTTACCTTACCGTGAGACGGCCCTTTTTCCGATGGGGAACTGAAGCTGTTCTATCCATTTATGCTCTCTTCAAAGTCACCAGACTCCATTTACAAAACTAGTAATTTTACCTTGCAGAACACAGGAGTTGCTGGTCAACCGCTGCATCAATCGCTTAGTTTGTTTGTGGTATTGTGTGATATTTAAAGCGTAAGTTTGAATTCACCGAAGTCACACTATAACACAAACAGACAAACCGATCGAGGCAGCGGTAGACCAGCAACTCTCGCGTTCTGCGAGGTAAAATTACTGTTTTTGTCAGTGGAGTCTGGTGGCTTTGAAGAGAGCATAGATGGATACACATAAATCCGGCGGATGCTTTGTGTGTTCGTCAATTCGGACCTTGGATTAGATTTTCAGTAGCTAATCAGCTGGATCATGACCCGTACTGTTTCAGTATGAAAGGTCACTCGAGCAGGACATCCTGTTGATTCTACACATCTGAGAGTAAACCGATTCATGTCTGGAACAAGCTTCCTGTCTTTGTCAGAATAAATATACTGTCAGTTTATGAAATGTCTCTTCAGCTTTCTACACCCACTGCATCTCAACACTGAAATCTTATCTTTTGTTGGTACTGTATTTTGCTATATATTTGTCCTTTTTGAGTGAATAAACGTCGCTTTCGTGTCTCCCAGCTGTAAGGCTCCTCTGTATGACCTGGCGGCCCACGAGGACAAAGTGTTTTGTGTGGACTGGACGGAAAATGGGGTAAGCCTGGTTTCCACAAATATAATCCCAAAGAATAAATACAACCAAAGACTATATGATACGGAAGACAAAAGATCTTTAAATATGTCCGTTCCACACAAAGTTCATACGTGAAATCAATGTGTAATCTTGTCTATCTCTTTATTTTTAGCTGATGCTGAGCGGAGGTGCAGATAACAAGCTGTACACCTACAAATACTCAGCCTGTCAGACAGATGCGGGGGCATAAAGCTCCACATGGACTCCACCACAGACAATAACGACAGAATGATGGACACTATCCGTGTTGTGACAGGCGGACGAAAGCAGCAGTGATTTAGATTTTTGTACAGTAGAAAACGCTTTGTTCTTCGCTGTCCTGGTTATTTTTACCCCCTTCTCAATTTTTACACCTATTTTCTTATGGATTGTCTTCCTGTAACCCGAGAAAACTATAAATTAATTTTATCTCCTGAAATGTCTCTTCTATCTAATTTTCAGTCATTACTGATTGACACATTTGTGATATTTTGACGGTGGCGAATAGTGGAAGTGGAAAGCAATTTGAGGATGCCAAAAAAACAACAGTGATATAATGAAAATGACCAAAAAAAGATTCCACATATATAAATCATATTAAAGTATCGCAATAGATTTGTATTGGTTGGTATTTCTTTACCTCAAGATCAGTGGTTCGATCCCTGCCTGCGGCAAAGATGGGGAAGAGCTTCAAGGTGAGGTCAAGGTTGTTAGACTGACTACAACACCATAAACAGTGAGAACAAGACCACATCAGTCCTGTGAAAGTATGCCTTCATTATTAAACAGACTCACACATGATTACCTTTTTAAATGTGTAATAAAATCATTCAGTCTGAGACAAAAATCCACACTTCGGCACAGAAGGTCTGTTTTTATTGAACAACTCAAAGTCATTCGCCGGTTACATTAAAGGGGACATCTGATTGGATGCCAAAGAGTTGGATAGCCTGATTGGCTCAGAGTTTTTTTTTTATTTTAAATTTTAATACTTTATTTCAAAAGATCAATACAGTAGATTCATAAACATGTTCAGATTTATCATTACAATTCTGCAAATATATTTTACAGAATAAAAATAATATAAAAAATTAAATATATTATCCAACAAATAAAATGTAAGGAAAGGAAAAGATGAATAAAAATAAAAAACAATCGGGGTCTTTTAAACAATTGGAATAATTTTGAAATGTCTAAACAATCTAATAGTTTTTTGTCATTTTATTTTAAGTTTTTGATCATAGCCAATTTTAAAATCAGTGTCTATAAAAATAGAAAAGGAGGGTATTTTAAGCCATATAATTTTGTGTATAATATTTTGCTATGATAATAATCCAATTAATTATGTAAATCTCATCTGCCAAAAAAATGGGATTGTTAAAAATGAGTAACATCTCAATCTTTGTTAGTATGATATTTTTGGAAAGGTTTAGAGAAGTTCTTCTTTAAATCAAACCAAAAACAAGTATAAACAATCTTTAGTGTTACGAAGGTTCTTGTGGCAATGTGGAAAAGACTCAATGGCCCGTACGGGGATCGAACCCGCGACCTTGGCGTTATTAGCACCACGCTCTAACCAACTGAGCTAACCGGCCACGACTTTCCATGACGAACACATCACATATTATACATAGCTTAAACAACGTTGTTTCATTGGCTTTTGTAAGTTTATTTTGCAAACGAGATGGCTGTCCAGTGAGATATTACATGAAAAAAATAAAAAATAAAACGCTCTAACCAACTGAGGTAACCGGTCACAATTCATCACAATGACGACATCACGTTTTATAGCGTAAACAACGTTGGTTCACTATCTTGCTAACTGAGAGAGGAGGGAGATGGTTGCCCAAGTGAAATATCTGGCCTGAAGCTTTAGTTAGCTCTCTTTTAAAACCCCAATTACAACAGCAAGGATATAATCTAACACATCTCACATTATATTACTTATTATATTCACAAAACACACTTTAAATCGGGGAGAAACGACGTGTTTCTTGCACACATCAGTTAAAAAAGCACCGTTGCCATAGTTACTCCAGAGAGAGGGAGAGAGAGGGGCGAGCCTGATCACGGTGACGTAGCAAAGATGGCGACCACAATGCAGAGTGTGAGTAACGTTTCGGTGTTTTATTATCAGCTAACTGTTACATGAATTAACACGTGGGTGAGTTAATATTGGTGTAAACACTTTATGTGTATTATAAAGCAGAAATTTATCTACAGTTTGATGTTAAAACATGTTCGTTATCATTCATATTATGTCTCTTTTTCTCTGTTTCAGGATCTAAGCTGAGTGGGTCCGTTCACTGTGAATCTGCTGGTTGATTGTTCATCATCTTCATCTTCTTCATCATATCAGAGAGGCAAGATGGCCCTCAATGTCTTTGGTAAGCATCAAATATCAGCCTTTTGTGCCTTTACCTGAGAGGATTAATGGTTGTGCTTCTTTGTGGTGGGAGACAGACATCAATTATTATGATTATGGTTCTTGTATGACCTCATACACACCAAAAAACTAACAATAACCTGATATTTTCAGGTGTAATTTCATTTAATTCATTCATTCTCACTGTGCAATATCATTTTCCAATTGTGCAATTTTTTTTAATAGTCTGTTTATTGTCAATACTGTATATACTGCTCCTATTTTTATACTTCCTTCTATTTAAATGGTTCATATTTTGTTACACTTTGTTTAGCTCTTTTTTTTACTGTGTTAGCGATGCATCTTGTTTTTTGCACTATCCCCTTTGTTGCTGTACACTGCAAATTCCCCCACTGCGGGACTAATAGAGGAATATCTTATCTTATCTTATCTTATCTTATCTTATCTTAT
>CAKAOH010040127.1:3822-15191 GCA_916701665.1 Sebastiscus tertius
CCCCCCCCCCCCCCCCAACCAAGGACGTTTTGGTGGGTAAAAAGTCCCTGGAACTTAATTTAGATGCTGGTCCCTGAGGTCCAAACGCAATGAGTCCCTCAAAAGGTTCCTAGTTCTGGGGGAAAGTTCATGCAGTGGAAAAGGGGCTTTTCTCACTAGATTTGGTGACTTTTAAGACCCCTTTAGAAACATAAAAGTAAAAAAAGCCCCTGGTGACAAACTTAATGGGTTTACGCTTTTTCCACTTTTTCAACAAGCATACTTAGTCTGGATTATCAACCGCCTGTCGACTGTTAAAGTTGTATTCCACTCAAAGAGGAAGCTAGCATCTTTTTGGCTGCTGTGATACGACGGAGGCGGATGAAACACGGCCCGTCTCTTCAACCTGTTCTACCAGATTAGACAGAGATCGTCTCCTGTTGACGTTCTTACACTAAACATTCATTCCTGACAGAAACACAAGTCCAGTAATCATGACATGGCAGTATAGAGAAACAGAAGCCAGTCAGCGGTTTCAGCTGTCCTCAGACTATATGTAGCCGTTGTCTGGTGTCATTAGCTCCTTTATTTTCCTCTGGATGGAGGATTATTATTATCCTGGCAGCGCTGCAGGAGGATGTGAATAGATGAACTGAGCTGTTGTGAGTCACTCATAGGGAGCGTCTTTGTGCGGAGCTGCTCAACAAAGAGTCCTGTTCAGTATTAATGTGGAATCTGTGTAAATGTGTGGGAGCCAGGGTCGGCTTCCTCACGGCTCTGTGGGGTTTCCCTGGATGAACTCTTCCATATTTACTATAATTCAATATATAAACTACTGTTTATACAGAAGGACTTGCTGCCTTAAACCTGCATTCCCTCTACCAGCCAGCAGGGGGCGACTCCTCTGGTTGTATAGAAGTCTATGAGACAATGAGCCTACTTCTCTCTTGATTTATGACCTCAGTAAACATTGTAAACATGAGTTTATGGTCTCAATCTCTAGTTTCAAGTCTTCTTCAATACAGCATGATGTTCATTTAGTAAATGATGGTCCCATTTAGAGTCAGATAGACCATAAAGCAGGGGATGCTTTAGGGCGGGGCTACCTTGTGATTGACAGGTCTCTACCACGGCGTTGTCCGCTCTGGGAGTTGTCCGTGTTTTCGTCTTAAAGCTTTAACCCTTTCAGTGTGTGTTTTCAGTTTGTGAAAGTTAGTTGTAACATTTTGTTCGCCTAAAAATTGTCTTATTCAGCGTTCGGTTGTACTTAGCTCCGCCCCCTCTGTCACTTCTGGTTTCAAGAAACCAAGATGGTGACGGTTAAAAACCAAGATGTTGACGGGCAAGAGAGCTTTTACCCATTCATAGTGAACATATACAGTATATGCATGTATATACAAACATATTTACAGATATATACTCATTGAAAAGAAAATAATGCAAAATATAGAAATAAAATATGAAAAATAAACTAAATAGGGACTGTTGGATGAAGTTTGAGTTATATTTTCGTTCATATTCTCATTTTAAACCTGCATTTCATCCCCTTATATATTTATTTATATGTTATTATTTTCTCTATAAACATCCAGCAGCTACAGAGCAGCATGTCTTTGTGTTTCACCTGATGAATACAATATTCTCTCTCTTGTAGCTCATAGTTTATATAAGAATATAGATTATTGCAGCTTTAAATACAGTATATGAGGTAACTTCACACCTTCGGCTCTGAAAACGGCAGCCAAGTCTCTGCCAACATCTGGATTCAGTCACTGAACATGTGTGAAGACTCATCATATTGACCAATAAAAGTGTAGCGTTGGCAGTGTGTGTGTTGTTTTACTCACCGGTGACGCGCAGACTGACGGTGTGCTGGATGTCCTCCATCCCGTGCATGACCTCACAGCGGTAAAGCCCCGCGTCGCTGGCCCTGAGCCTCACGATCGTCAGGGAGGCGTCCCCGACCGACAGCGGGTAGCTGGGCAGCGACACCCTGCGCAGGTAGTCCTGCCCCACCTTCACCACCCCTCCCTGGGCCACCAGCACCACCTTCTCCACCCCCTCCTCCAGCTTGGTCCACTTGATCCTCAGCTCCTCCTCAGGACTCGGCGTGGTGGGAGGCGTTGGGAGGGCGTGCGATGGAGCGAATGTCGTGCCGCTGGGAGAAACTGGCGTGATGGCAATGTGGCACGGCAGCTCCACCCGGCCCGCCATAGACCCGGCCGCTGGGGAGTTCTTCTGCATCTTCACTGGGCTCAGTGGTGCTGCTGGAAAACAGGATCCGGTTTGAGTCTCCGAGTCGCAGTCAGGTTCTTTTTCTTTAATATGTTTCCCACAATATACACAGAAATACAGAAATACACAAATACACATATACACATATACAGATATACACATATACACATATACAGATATACAGACAGAAGTGAGAAATAAAAGCTGCACTTCTTTATCAGGAAGGACACAACTGTGATTTAGTTTACAAGTAAAAAAAAACCAAGATGGCGATGGATAAAAACCAAGATGGTAACGACCAAAACCAAGATGGCGACAGCCAAAAATGAAGATGGAGACGACCAAAAACCAAGATGGCGTCGGCCAAAAACCAAGATGGCGTCGGCCAAAAACCAAAATGGTAACGACCCAAACCAAGATGGTAACGACCAAAATATGAAGGTGGCGTCGGCCAAAAACCAAGATGGAGACGACCAAAAAAGAAGATGGAGACGACCAAAAACCAAGATGGAGACGACCAAAAAAGAAGATGGAGACAACCAAAAACCAAGATGGAGACGACCAAAAAAGAAGATGGAGACGACCAAAAACCAAGATGGAGACAACCAAAAATGAAGATGGAGACAACCAAAAACCAAGATGGCGTCGGCCAAAAACCAAAATGGTAACGACCAAAAACCAAGATGGTGACGGCCAAAAATGAAGATGGCGACCCCTTAGAAACCTTTAAACTACCCGTTGTCGATCTAAATTAAAGACTTTTCTTATTTCTCTCATAAAATGTTTCAGAACTATTTTCATGATATAAGAGAAGAGAAGTTTCCAAACGAGCCGCCATGTTGGTTCCAGTTTTAAAGCTGGGAGCAGCAGCCCACGGAGGGAAAGAGTTCGTCCAATCAGGCGCCTCGTAGCAGCACATAAAGCATCCAATGATGGGAAGGGAGGAGATCCCTCGCCATAGAAAACGCCCCTGTGGACACGAAGAGTTTCTTCTACCTGGAATAAATGTTTCTGTGAAACACGATGACGTGACGCAGGAAGCAGAGAGAAAAATCAGCTCTCAGGCCAGCGGGAGCTTTTCCTACATCCAGAGGTTACTGGAAACAACCGACTCGTCTTGTGTTGGACCAATTATCACTTTCCACTTTGTCAGTGTTGGATCTGAAATCTGTCTTGTGTGTTGTAACGTCTATGTCAAAGAGAGAGAGAGAGAGAGAGAGAGAGATGGAGAGAGAGAGAGAGAGAGAGAGAGAGAGAGAGAGGTTCTGGAGTCGTGTTCTGCTGGACTGGACTCACCTGGTTGAGGACGAGCAGAACTCAGACACACCAGGCAGAGCAGGTGTGTGAGGATGTGAGGAATCATCTCAACACGATCTGGAGAAGAAGACGGTCGAGTCAGTGATGAAATGATCAAAACTAGAAGTGTGATAGTTAATAGAGTATTTCCATCATGCTTCATTTACATAACGCTGCAACTAGTAGTAGATTAACCCTTTATCATTCCTTCCTCTTCTTTAGAGGGGAGAAATAAACTCTGGAATTGTCTGACGTTAAATTGACAAATTTACAGGAAAAAAAATCACAAATTTGTGATTTATAAAATCAGAAATTTACGAGAAAAAAAATATTCTCTGAGATTAAAGTGGCAAATTATGAGAAAAAAAATAAAAAAAATGTTGCTCTAAGTTTTAAACTTAAGTATTGTTCAAGTATATTCCAAAGTATACTTCATGTAATAAGTATACTAATATCAATGTACTAGTAGTATACTTGTAAGTGTACTACTTCAATACTTCTTGGGACTAAATTGTTCCACTTTTTAAATTGTTTTCATAAAAGTATACTTTAAATGTGAGAGTAGTAAACTTTGAGTTCACAACTAGTTTACATCCAAGCTGTATTTTGCACTGCAACTATAATATGAAGTATACTACAGGTGAACTTATAGGTAAGCTGTTAGTTTACTAGTTATACATATAGTTTATGAAAGTACACTTTAAAGTATACTCTCAGTAAACTACTAGTTTAATAGTGTTTATTGCAAGTATACTTGTAAGTTAACTTACAGTATTTAGCCAAGTGTACTTATACTTTTCTGTATACTTTTCAGTACAAGCCAAGTATACTTAAGTCTAATTTTCTTGAGTATATCTCTAAGTACATAAAAAGTAAACTGAAAGTATAGTCTCTTATTTGAAGTTTAAAATAAGTGAATAAACGTGTGTTTTGTTCGGGGAACACTGTTCTGCTGTAAACTGGATTATTTTAATTTCTTTACATGAGATATTCCAACAATAAATGACATTTCTATTCTATTTATTCAAGATGCCAATGAGGCTTTAGAGAGCAGATGTGTGATCACAGCTGTATCAGGAGCAGATTAGAGCACAGCTGTGGTGATAAAGCTTATCAGGTCATCCTGTGGTTCAACTGTCAGTGGATGTAAACGGACCTAATTGGTCCCAAGTGTCACTTTTATCTTATCATGTAGTTTTATCAGGGTGGGAACATTCCTGCTAACAAACTACAGCATCAACTGTGTTAAATAATGGGCAACGTCTGTAGTGAAAACCATCTTTAGTAACATTTTGAGGATGTGTGAAGGAATTTCAGCAAGAGATTAGTAAAAAAAAAAAAAATGCACCATCTTACCTTGTAAATCCAAGAGTCCAAAGAAAAATCCAGTTCTGTTTTATCTCTTCAGACTTTTCCAAAAGAAATCCCTGGATGTCCTAAAAGCAACAAAGTCTGACAGCCCGTTTCAGCTCCTCTCTGCTGCTCGGACCTCTTCCTCCTCTTCCTCCTCTCAGCACCGGCTGCAAGTTCAAATCCACTTTACACCCGTTATTATCCAGACATTAGGAAGAAGAGGAGGGCACACATGTCCTACACCTCCCCCGATTATACACGCCCCAGTGTGGGGAGAGAGAGGGGGAGATGGGGGAAGTGAGACTGGGGAAAGCCTGAGAAAGAGAGAGAAGTTAAAGGGACACTCCTCTGATTTAGTTTCACTCCTCCATAAAGTTAGACGACTTGACAGAGACAGATTAAAACAAAGAACGAACAACATCTGTGCAGCAGAAGCAGAGATGTTCTGTAGTCTGGCTCAAGCTACTCAAACACTGGATGGACTGGAACATCATCTCTTCATACATCACACCGGTGATACGTCATCCGGAGTATAGGCTAGACGGTAACGGAGTAAACAGAAGCTGAAACATCCCAGAAATATTAGACAATTATATGAAGAATATCCAATAAATATCCTAAAGATATCCCACCAAAAACATCTGGAAAACATCCAAAAACATATTAGAAAAACAGCCAAAAATATGAGTAAAATATTCGTGAAAAATGTCTAAAAACTTTCAAAAATATCCCAAAAATGTTAAAAAAAAATCCATAGACGGTATCAGAATAAACAGAAGAAACCAAAAAACAGAATTATTCTTCTAGAGGTTGAACTCCCTTTAAAGGGACTGTTCGTAACTTTCTAAGCGTATAAATGTAGCGGGTCGCCACACATGCACGCTCGCATATGCGCGTTCGCGTGTAGCCGCTGCCTCTCCTCCTCTGCCCGCTCGCCTTCACTCAGACAGCGCGCGTTCTCGCTCAGCTCGCTCCACCTGTAGACGTGAACGCGCTCACTCCACCCTGCAGCAGAGTTAGTGTAGCTCTGAGAATATCTAGTGAATGTTCAGTGGACGTTTGGTCAGAAATAACTGCTGCAGCTCCTCCAGACCAGCAGAGGTTTCCCGTGTCTCGTGAAGTGACGGGGCTCCGCAGAGAGAAACGTTATCGTCTCGTTACCTACCGGGTGCCGGACACGCTGCAGAGCCCCGCTGCATCAGCCTGCGCTGAGGCAGGAGAAGCAAACACTAAGATCAGATCTAAATCATGTTCATGGAGAGACCTTGGTCTGGTCAGCAAACATTACTGCCAAGCAGCTGAACTCTAGAGTGATGTTGTGCTTTTAGCTGACGTGTGTCTCCTCACTGTGTTGAGCGATGCTCCTTCAGGTATATGTAGAGCGAGCAAGCGCGAGCCCGACGCTGACTTTAGTTGATTTCACGGCCACAGATGTCGCTGTTAAGAAGCATTTCTGAAAGTTACAAATAGTCCCTTTAACTAGTAAAATCATGTTGACATGGAAAATTGGTGGAGTTAATAAATAAATAATACTTTTAAAAAAACACAAACATTGTAATTTGAACACGTTCACAATGTTTATTGGCACAAAAATTGTAGAAATCATAATTCATTAACAGTTTATGAAGCTCAATATAAAAGTTAAAAGTTCTTCCCAGTTTTTAAAATCTACTTTGATTCAGCAGAACTTCAGACGGGCGACAAGTTTCAGGAAAAACCCGGATACACGAGCAGAGGAACACACTGATTCTTCAACACCAATAAAGGGTTCCTTAAGGTGTTTCTAGAGATCCTTTCGAATTTTTAGGTGGTTCAAGTGATCATTTAGGATCTTTAGGTGGTTGCAGCAATCCTTCACTTAGATGGTTATGGCTCATTCAGGTTCTTGTAGGGTTCCTAGGTGGTTCAAGCAGTTCTTTAAGATCTTGAGGTGGCTCTAGCGATCCTTCATGATGTTCTAGAGTTCCTTTAGGTGGTTCTTGGAAAAAAAGCTGTGGTTCTTGTAGAGTTCCTTTAGGTGGTTCTTTAGCAGTCCTTCAAGATCTTTAGGTGGTTCCTGCAATTACTTAGGAAGTTCTGGGCTTCCTTTAGGTGGCTCTAGCGATCCTACATGATGTTCTAGGATTCCTTTAAGAGGTCTTGGGCTTCCTTTAGGTTCTTGTAGGGTTCCTTTAGGTGGTCCTAGGATTTGTTTGGGATCTTTAAATGGCTCTAGCGATCCCTTAGGATGTTCTGGGATTCTTTTTAGGTGGTTCTAGCTATCCTTTAAGAGGTTCTGGGTTTTCTTTAGATGGTCCTAGTATTAGTTTGAGATCTTTGGGATGTTCTTGGCTTCCTTTAGTAGGTTCTAGTGATCCTTCATGAAATTCTAGGACTCCTTAAGGTGGTTCTAGCAACCCTTTAAGAGGTCCTGGGGTTCGTATAGGTTATTGGAGGGTTCTTTTAGGTGGTCTTAGTATTGGTTTGGGATCTGTAGGTGGTTCTAGTGACCCGTTAGGACGTTATAGGGCTCCTTTAGGTGGTTCAAATAGTCTTTCAGGAGGTTCCTTTAGGCGGTTCTTGCAATCATTTGGGATGTTCTAGGTGTCCTATTGGTGGTTAGGTGGTTGAGCACCACCATCACCAAGAACACCAAATGAGTGAATATATGTTTGGTAGAATGATTCTCCTCCGGTAGAGTTCCACTTGGAGAACCTTCGACATATTTTTTCCCTTTCCCTTCATTTGTCACCCATCTGTATGTTCTTACAGTTCCTTTTACTGTTTCTGTTCTCCGAGACCCTTAATACATGAATCCAGTATAAAAATATGACACCACCACAAACCAGAGTTCTCTCTCTGTACACACCAGTGGAACCAGTGACGGGTCAGAAGTCGTCAAACAGGTCCTCCGCTGCTGAAGCTGCTGCGCCAGCATCTGTAGAGCGCTGGGGGGGCGGCTGCTGCTTACTGGATCCTGCAGGGGGGTCGGTCCTGTGCAACACACACACACACACACACACACACACACACACACACACACACACACACACACACACACACACACACACACACACACACACACACACACACACACGCCAGGTCAGTGGGCTAATGAGGCTGGTTTACAGGAGAGTTTTCCTGTTGAGACGGGAAGTGTATCATGTGGCCCATAAGAGGCAAGACTAGAAACACATGGGCCACTTTTATACCTGTGTGTAGGTAGGTAGATGAGTGTGTGTGTGTGTGTGTGTGTGTGTGTGTCAGTGTGTGATTGTGGCCCAGCAGCTCCCCCACCTTAAGTGGTCTACATCAAATGTTCTCCTCCAGTCTTCAGCTCTATAGAAGCTCATATAATCTGCCTTCACTTGGATGTAACACCATGTGATGTTTAGGAGTCATGAAACCAAACGGCAGACGTACAGAGGATGAAGGGAGGATCACTGTAGGTAGCAAAGAAAAGATCAACTGGTACTTTATCCTCAGGGGGCTGCTGCTCTGAAGGGCTCACGTGGTCAGAGAAGAAAGAAAGTGACATTTTGGGAATTACGCTTATTCACTTTCTCACCGAGAGTTAGATGAGAAGATCAGTACCACTCTCACGTTGGTAAATATGAAGCTAAAAAAAACCCAAGATGGAGACGGCAAAAACCAGGATGGAGATGACCAAAAACCAAGACGCTGACGGCTAAAAACCAGGATGGAGACGGCTAAAAACCAGGATGGAGACGGTGAAATCAGGCCCAAAATGGGCTTGATTCTCGTGTAGTGGTTACCCGGCATAAGATCAATAAAATCGAACGTCTCTAGAAACCGGTAACAGCCTCTCCCGTTTTAAGCCATCCAACATGGGGCACCTCTCACGGGCTGAATCTCAGGTGACCCGGGGACCACCAACAACCCAGAGAAGCATCTCGAGCTTCAAGTCGCCTTTTGAAGGACGTTCAGAAAACGAGAACACAAGATTGCCGGCTCTCTCCCTCAAATCCCGCCGCGCCGTACCGATGATTAGCCGAATGGCAACGAGAAGAAAAAGGCCGGTGTGAGAAAGACGGGGTAAGAGGCCCTGAGCTTGTTTAAATCATTACCAACTGGACGACAAACGCTGCCGCGCTGCTGGAACCAGTTAAGAGGAAACAAGAGACGTGTTCAGTGGAGAGGGGGAGCTGTTCTGCGCCGCCACGGAGGACCACCGGAGACCTGAACACATGGCGGAGGGGGCGACGTGACCAGAGCAGTTTCAACCCCTGAGAGGTGAGGTTAAGCTCAGGCATCAGGCTCACGGGGGAGCCCCCACACAGAGCTGGTCTGGTGACATACCAGAGCTGCAGCTTGTACACCAATTATGTGCTAGTTTGTAGCTTAAGAAACTAAACAGAGGCTCAGTTTGGGACAAGCTGGGCAGAAGGATCAGTTCTGTCGAAATGAAACCCAAAGTTCTGTCACAAAGGTTCAACGCAACAAATTACAACAACAAAACAACATGTCACTCAACTGTAGTGGTATGTCCACCAAACAGTGTTGGCTTTAGTTGGTAGATATCCATCTCTCAGATTTCTACTCAACAACAGCACAACAGAGATGAATAGAAATGAGTTTCATTGAATATAATCAACAGTAGCATCTCTGTCCAGATACAGCGTTCCTGTTATAGTGTGATTGTGAAGTCAAGACAAAAACACCAGTAATTCATGGATGCTCAAATTATGCAGAGATGCAAAGACAAAAAATCTGCGCAGAACCAGGAAAAAATGACGTTCCCATTCAACAAAACTGCATCGTCAAACACGTTTTGAGGGTAACCTGTTTTCTCCCGGATTACCATTTATTATCGTAGTCCGCGGAAGTCTGCATATAAGAAGTCAGGGCGGTTTTGTGGCAATGCCAGTTTACCAGTATCTTCACTCTTAAGTGAAACATAAAACTGAGCCAGCTACAACCTTGGGCGACGGCCAAAGACCAAGATGGAGACGGCCAAAGACCAAGATGGAGACGGCCAAAAGCCAAGATGGAGACGGCCAAAGACCAAGATGGAGACGGCCAAAAACCAAGATGGTGACGGCCAAAGACCAAGATGGAGACGGCCAAAAGCCAAGATGGTGACGGCCAAAGACCAAGATGGAGACGGCCAAAAGCCAAGATGGTGACGGCCAAAAACCAAGATGGAGATAGCCAAAGACCAAGATGGAGATGGCCAAAACCCAAGATGGAGACGGCCAAAGACCAAGATGGAGATGGCCAAAACCCAAGATGGAGATAGCCAAAGACCAAGATGGAGATGGCCAAAACCCAAGATGGAGACGGCCAAAAGCCAAGATGGCGACGGCCAAAAACCAAGATGGCGGAGGCCAAAGACCAAGATGGAGACGGACAAAAACCAAGATGGAGACGGCCAAAAACCAAGATGGAGACAGCCAAAAGCCAAGATGGCGACGGCCAAAAACCAAGATGGAGACATCCAAAAAAATAAACGTATCGTTACATACAACGTATTTGTAACATATAAAATCTATCTTGTGACCCTTTAGGGGGTCTCAATCCCCAGGTTGGGAACCTCCGACAGAACAGAACCGTTCATGAACTCCATCCATACGTTACACAGACAGGTTTTACAGCTGAGCTGGATTCTGTTGGAGGGACACAGCTCAAACAACAGACTATAAGGTCTAACACACAGTAGAGCTGTAGCGCTGCCATGTCTTGTAGTGATT
Source organism: Sebastiscus tertius (assembly GCA_916701665.1). Taxonomy (NCBI): domain Eukaryota; kingdom Metazoa; phylum Chordata; class Actinopteri; order Perciformes; family Sebastidae; genus Sebastiscus; species Sebastiscus tertius. The sequence continues at coordinate 14,376 of CAKAOH010040127.1, forward strand.
ATCAGTGATGGCTTGGAGCGATGTTTGATAGTTTACAGAACCGGTCCGTGACTGGAGGAGAGAGAGACAGAGTTTCACAGTAAGTTTCTTGTTCATGGGAAATCCGTCCTTTGAGTACACAAACACTTATAACTCAAGGACATGTTAGCAGGAACTACCATGAGTCACAACCAGGATTTCAGCATCAACCAGCAGCTGCTTAACAATTACTTCTCTAAGGAAGGAACAGAAAGAGGAACAGTTCAGCTTGTTAGATTTCTTTCTGAGAGTGAGATGATCATCAATCTCATGTCTTCATGTAGAGGATAGGGCTTGCTTAGCTCAGCATAAAATACATCTACCAGCACCTCTAAAGCTCACTAATTTGGCAAATTTTGGTTGTTTTGTTTGTCGGTTTCCGTCCACATGTATCGCACATTTTAGCCGAATGTCGAGAAAATCAGTAAAAAGAAAATGCAAATGAATGTTTGTTTCCATCCACTACCGTTATTTGATTATTGGGAGTTGATTCACAGAGATTATATATAATAATAATATAATATATTCAGTATACCACTGCTGAAGTAGAGGGTGCAACAAGATGACGTAGTTAAAAGAGCGCCAGTGGAATCTCAAAAGGTGAAGCTTACAGTTGTTTTTCGTCTCTTCAGCGGAGCTTCGTGTACGTCATCATTTATCCGCTAAATCTGTTTCCATTGAAGTTTGTCGCATTTTGCTCTTATCATTACTCCGCCGTTTCCAGCTACGCCAAGAGGAAAAATCTTTTTGCAATATTTCAAGATTTGTTTTTGAATTTTCGGCAGTTTTCCTACAAAA
>CAKAOH010040129.1:1865-36894 GCA_916701665.1 Sebastiscus tertius
TAAAATATACCTTAAAAATTTTTCAAAATGTACCTTAAAGGGATATTTGTCAAGTATTTAATCTAACCCTAACCCTGCATTTAGCATAAAAAATATGCTCAAATCATAACGTGGCAAAGTCAAGCCCAACAGGCAACAACAGCTGTCAGTGTGTCAGTGTGCTGACTTGACTATGACTTGCCCCAAACTGCATGTGATTATCATAAAGTGGGCATGTCTGTAAAGGGGAGACCCAGAGAACCCATTTACATTCACATATCTTGAGGTCAGAGGTCAAGGGACCCCTTTGAAAATGGCCATGACAGTTTTTCCTCACAAAAATGTAGCTTAACTTTGGAGCGTTATTTAGCCTCCTCCGTGACAAGCTGGTATGACATGGTAGCAAAATATTCCTTTTCTAGTTTCATATGATGAAGTGTCTTCACTCTAGTTAACTGAATCCGCTACAACCTCCAAAATATCGATTGCGTTGAAGTGTTATAGAAATTAGTGGTGTTAAAATGAGAAAGTCCTGCTTGCTTTATGTGCAATTGTGCACTGGTGTTGGTATGTTGTGTGTAGTGCGTGTGTGAGTGTGTGCAGCATGTGTTTGTGTGTCCTATGCATGCATTGGCATTTACCTTTGCCACCACATCATCAAACACCCCCAAGGTCTTTTCATCAGTTAACCTCATGAAACAAAGTACCCTGGAAAATCCCACCACAGCAGCATTGTCCGTGTAACTCCCTGATGGCTTTCTCTTCATGGCTTTCCAAACATAGATACACAATAGGCAGAGAGGGCGTGTGTCTCTTTGCATCATCAATCTTTGGTGCGTTTTCTGTTTATGGGCAGCAACTTGACCACTTCAAATTAGATGAAAACTGGGAAAGTGAGTGAAAGAGAGAGAATTGCTGCAGTCCAGGCAATAAATCAGAGCAAAAGTGGAGTTTCCATTTTGTCGTTAAAGCCGACAGCGCTGTGGTCGTGGGGTGAATGCACGCAGTTCATCTATTTTATTATGTTATGGCGTTCTCTTTCTTAGTCTTTCACACCTCGCCGCTCCGCACACTTTATGCTATTTATGTTCTCTCCATTATTTCATTTGCCACCTGCTTTCTCTTCCACTTCCCTATTATTTGTGCTGTCCTTGTGACTTTCTTATACTCCCTAACTGCAGTACACAGGAACAAATAGAGCGATGGCATGTTTACACCTTTGTCTTTGATGTTACTATGGAGTAAATGGGTAAAGTGATCTCTCTTTTAGGATCCAGGTTTGGTTTTACTAGACATTTACTGTATACGGCTGAGTCTTAGCTACTCACGCTGATCTTCTGCAGGCAGATAATTCTTGCAAAGAAGCTGTGATAAACGTGCTGCACACTACCCGCCTGGTACCAAATGACAGATGGACAGAGTTAACATGCGGATGGTGAACATGGTCGAGCAGTAGCAGCCAAAAGCAGAAGCAGAAGTCAGGTGGTGTAATATAGACCCAGTGTGAAACCAACAATGTGTAGTTGTCTGTGAGTTTTCATCCTGTGTGAAAGTTGTCTTTGTATTTGTAGTTGTTTTAACCCAAAACACAGTGTTTTCCCCTAAACTTAAGGTGTTTTTTTTGCTTAAACCTAAAGAAGTTGTAGTTTTGTTGCCTAAACCTAAAGAAGATGTAGTTTTATTGCCTAAACCTAAAGTTGTATTTGTTATGCCTAAACCTAAAGAAGATGTAGTTTTATTGCCTAAACCTAAAGTTATATTTGCTATGCTTAAACCTAAAGAAGTTGTAGTTTTTTTGTCTAAACCTAAAGATGTAGTTTTATTGCCTAAACCTAACTGTTTTTTTGCCTAAACCTAAAGAAGCTGTAGTTTTATTGCTGAAACCTAAAGAAGTTGTAGTTTTATTGCCTAAACCTAAAGAAGTTGTAGTTTTATTGACTAAACCTAAAGAAACCTTTTTGTTTGTGTTCAAAAGGTGACGTTCTATTCAGTTTTACATGTTAAATCATGTTCATTTTAAGTTTCACTTTTACAATGTAGTAGGCCCCTAATGACCCACATCTATGGTGCTGATAGCGACTGATGACGTCTATTTAATGGCCTGGTAACGGTCGAATCGGGTGCACCATTTCACGTTTAAGTTTACATGAATTATACTAATGGATCTATGAGTTATAATTTAAATTGGTGAGAAGAGTAGAGTTTGTATTCTATCTTTAAAGCTTCCTATCCTGTCTCATCCTACCAGCACAGTAGCAGGTGAGGAGAAGCGTCCTCTCCAAAGAGCCCCAGGCAGACCTGCCTCGCCCCGAGTCAGACCAGAGCCAGCCCACGGCCAGATGCACACATAGTGGAAAGAGGGGGAGTGATCCTCGGCCTGGAAATGAGAGGTGAGACAGAGAAAGCTAATCTGAGAAAAAAAGAGAGTGGCTGTGTACCTGTGGTCTTGAAGCTAGAGTGTGCATTAGGTTTCGTTTTAATTTATGGGGGAGTAACAAACTTTGAATCAGACCGTTGGCAACGAATGTCGTACTTACTGGCAGTCTGAAAACACTTCGCTGGCAAGATTGAAATAAAGGCTCACATTTTTATAAGAGATTTATCTGAGTGGGAGAAAGAGAGAAGTATTGTTTAACTACAGTGATGTCAATAACAAACAGTTAAAAGATTAAATGCGGCACTATAATTTGCTGTCAAAGCACCTCTGAAACCATTAAAACAACTCAGAAGAAGATGATGCAGCTATGAGTCAACCAAATTGTGCATCTGTAACACTTTTATACGTATACGTGTATACGTATGTAAAACAAATGGGTGCGCAGGTGTGTCTATGTTCATATATCATATGTGTATATTATAAATCAAGATTCCCATTGTGACCCGGATCGCTGACCCAACCCAATCGCTGGCTAATTTATCAAATGTGTGAAGCAAGCTGCAAAATACTGACACGCCATGACAGCTTTGCTATGATGCTGTGATGTGTGGCGAGCTCAAACCGTGCCGTGGTGTCGCGAGCAGCTCTTCTCTGCCGGGAAAAGAGCATTTAGGGCTTATTCACGCTGTACAGCGACAGAAATGGGTTGAGATAACGAAAAGGAAAAAAAGGTGTGAAAAATTGCTATAAATTGGGAGAAATGTGGGAGAATTGTGACCCCGGGAGGAAACCGGGAGAGGGCAATGAAAAACAGGAGTCTCCTGGGAAAATCGGGACGGTTGGCAAGTATGCTGACTGCAATGTAAACATATCCGTGTAAATATGCTACGCTCTGAGTTAGTGACGTAGAATAAAAAGTGAAAGACTGCGTATGGTGGGCAGGATGGGAGGTGAATGGGTCCAACACACACAGGACTTTCAACCAGGAGACTTTTAGTTCAAGACCAAAAATATTGTTGAGTTATTTTGAAGTTATGTTTGTGACATTTTTGATGTGTTTTTCTTCTGTTACGTTGTTTACGTACATATTTTACTTAGTTTACGTACTTATTTTAAGCCCAACCACGATGTTTTTCTTAAACCTAACTAAGTGGTTTTCTTGCCTAAACCCAACTGTGGCTGTTACCATAGTTTTGTTGCGTGGCGTAAAAATGACATCTGAAAGGACTAAAAGACGTTCTAATGACGCGCAGAATGTCCTTGTAATGTCGTGCTGTTTATACGGCTTCCCATGAGATTGGGGTTGGTATTTTCATAAGGTTCATGTGGACATCTGCGGGTGGTGTTAATAAGAATAACTTATTTATATAGCACCTTTCAAAACAGTAAAAACAAAGAACAAAAGTGACCCTGTGACCCCTGTGGCGATTATGTGCTCGCATAAATGTAAACACAAGAATTACTGTGTCGATGCTCTCGCTGCCGCCCTGCACACACGCATGCACGCACACATACACTGCACACCCACACACACACACACACACACACCACCATTTCCCCTCCTTGGTCATAGAGATGATCCAAGCAGAGAGTTTTCATACCAGAGGAAACACGAGCCCTCACCAGCTGGCCAACCTGCCACCAATCAGGTCATCTGCACACACACACACACGCACACGCACACGCACACGCACGCACACACACACACACACACACACACACACACACACACACACACACACACACACTCGTGCACACACACACACACATATATGTAAATCTATGCGCTGCAAACACACACATACACTTGCTCACACCCTCAGGCACACACATGCATGAACATACAGCAAGCAGGCGTACACACATATAAACATTGTCCATGCTCACATACAGAAACACAGTGTATGTAGCCACATACCTACACTCACATACTCCACTACACCTGTGCAGACAGACATACACACATACATACATACATACACACACACACATACTCCCATCAGGATAATGTGCTATTTGAGCAGCAGTGGTGAAATGAGTGCGGTACTGTAGTGCTCTCTTTCTGGGAGTCTGAAGGCCACCAGGGACCTCGGTGTTGCTAAATGGCTGCTAGTAACAACTACCACACTGTCAGCATGCAAACCTCAGGGACCTCATTATTTATAATAACACTGCATTGTAAATATACGAGGTATAAATAGCGACTTAGTTCTTGTTTAGTTTCTCCTCCCTGGTACTGAAAATTCAATTCAGTAAAACAAGCAGCTCTGCGGCTTTTAATGGAGCAATATTTTAACATTTTTCAGCATTAAAACTTTTATCAAGAGTGACTTCAAATCATCTATACAGGCGCTTTCACAAGCACACATTTAGACCGTTTTAATCAAACTCTGGTGAGGTTCGTTGGGGCAGTTGTGAACGCAGTAATCATACTCTGGTGTGGACCAAAACAACCGTGTCCCAGAGCGCTTGCAAGGGGTGGTTTCGGACCGTTTCCAAGCGAACCGTAGTGCGGTTGAGACAATCCAGTCTCACAGGAAGGGGTATAAATAGCACGACATTACACGGACATTCTGTGTGTCATGAGGAGGCATTTGTCATTTGTACGCCACGCAACAAAACTACAGTAATGTCCATAGTTAGGTTGAGGCAACAAAAGCACTTAGATAGGTTTAGGAAAAAATGTCATGCATTGGGCTTAAAATAAGCACATAAACTAAGTAAAATACATACATAACGTAACAAAAGTACGGAAAACACGTGACAAACGTCACTAATGTAACTTCCAAAACAAAACACCGGTCTCCTGGTTAAAAGTCGTGTGTTTGCTTGACATCTGGGCCAAAGAGAACATACAGAATATCCTAAATAAAGTCCTCAAAAAGTGCTTTTAGTTTATAAAGTCATTCCTTAGATAAACTGGAAAAGAACGGATTCGTGAGAACAGAAGATTAGCGCAGAGTCAAAGTGAAAAAACTTCAGCCCTGCTCCTTCGTACACGCCCCTCTGCAAATTAATTTTATTACTCGGTCCGCATTAATTTGTGCACTGTGAAACCAAACCAGACTAAATAGAAAAAACAAAACAAATTCATTCATTCATTCAGATTCAGACTAGCCAAACTATGACTTGTGAAAGCGCCCTAACAGTAATGTTAAGTTAAAAACTGTAAAAACAGACATTGAAGTTTCATTTATTTTTATGGCAATTTGTGACATGTTTCCTTGTGATGTGGGCAGAAATGGACCAATTTAATGACAGCAGAAGGTCTAAAAGAGGAAGTGGTATGAATTAACATTAAGCATTACAGCTGTGATGCAATCGGAGTCTTTGGTGTAACTAATAAATATAACTTTTTTAATCTTTAAAGCAATTTTGTTCTTTTGTGGTGTATTTTTCTTGTTGTGGATAATGGGCAAAACATAAATGAAGCTAGTTTGGGATCCAAATGATCAATGGTAAACATCCTTAATAATCAAAAAGCACCATCCAGCATTCATCCGCAGTATACCACAGAAAGAAATCATATAGTGGGAATAGAGAAGAGTGGGAACATATAATTCACAACATGAGTTCAACAAAAAGCAAAGTTTTTTTTTTGCTGCTGACCACGAAGGCGCTCCTCTTTTTCTCCGTCTGTCACTCAAATGTCGTACTTAGAATTACTTAAAATGCCAAATACAATAAAAATGCAGGAACCTGTTCTCAGTGACACAGTTCAGCAGACACACACACATGGTACGACCTCACATACTGTATGAAGTTTCACATCGGTGAACAGCGCCATAAATTCCACTGACCGCTTTTCTCTTCATGCTGAAACACTGTTTTGACTGTGCAAAAACAATGGATGAAATTCAAGCACCACATAAGTCACATAAAACCAAAGAGCTGGTTTCGCGGCATTGCTTTTCTCTCTGTTTTAGGTCCAAGTCTGACCAGAGTTCTGGGTCTGATTTCAATCTGCAGATACTGTTGCAGTGGCCAGGGCTTTCAGTTTCAGGGGGAAAAAAAAGCTAAATACTGTACAAAAAAAAAAAATTGCAACACGTAATCAGATATGCCATATGACATTTTCTTCCCCCAAAGTGCACTCTCTCTCTCTCACATGCACACGTATGGATGCAGACACAAAGTATGCTCCACAAGTGCACACACTGTCTGCCAGCCCACCAGAAAGTCAGAGCCTTTTTCCGCAGACAATCCTTCACTGTTTCCTCCAGTCTCCTAATTGGCTTTACCCAGACCCAGCCCACCGACCTGAGTCACAAACAATTAAAAACTCCATTTATATTCCCGCAGTGAGCACATGGGCTCCCACGGCGTGCGACTATACGCACATCGGCCCTCATCATCTGTGGGTGATTTTCAACTTTGGGCCGTTTTCCATATTTATTTGAACGTGGCCCGACTTGAAAGCTCCGCGGACCGAACAGAGAAAAGTGCTTTTTTGATCACACAAATAATCTGTAACTCGTCCAGCGTTTGCCTTTCAAATAAATATCTGATTCAGAAAATATTAGCTTTCCGAGCAGCCTGCTTATTGTTTGAGTTTTCCGAGGCTCAAATTGACTAGGAAAACACTTTTTGCTTTTACGTCGGCATCAGTGAATCAAAAGCCTTGGATTTCAAAAGGGGGCCTGACAGAAGTAATAACCACGTTTGACAAATAAACAATCCCCCCCGTCTCCATCTTCCATCCCACTGAACTGGCCCAGCCCTGCACACGACTGGAGCTTTCCAGACAGGTAATTACCTTTTGCCCTAACAGCCATTTTTTAGAACCACACATGTATGAATGACTACTTACCAAAGAAAAGAAAAAGAAATATGTGAACTTAGCAAATCTCTGTTTTACCCGTGTAACCCAAATCCAGCGTAAGGACATAGATTTTTATCAGAGTCCATTTGGTTTTTATTTGTAATGTGGGCGGCAGTGGACTGATTTAATGACAGGAGTAGATCTAAAATAGGATGTGGCATCGTTTGAATCAGAGATTTAAGATTAAGCTGTCAGCATTACAGCAGCGATGGCAATCAGAGTCTCTGGACTGGTGTACCTGCTGGATCCAGAGTTGTCACTTTGTAAAATGCAACCTGATGCGCTGGCGGATTGAAGTGCTCTTGCTGTTGGAAAACAAGGATCATGCTGCCAGGTTAAAATTATCATCAGCATCATTGTTTTAGAGGACGACATTCACTTGACATTATTTGCACTGAACTACTTTTACTGCATTTGTAGGAACTGTTTTTCACCGACTGAGTGTAATGAGCTTTTACAACCAAAGTTAGTTTATGGAGGTTTTTTGAACACGGACAACACGCTAAAATTGCCAGTAGATGTGCAGCCTTTCTGTTTTTTTCTGATGTGTCACGTTCAACGTCACAAACGTGAAAATGTGGTGGTTACGTTGGTGGTTACTATGGTAGTTTGAATGAAGTGTGTTTTATGATGATCAGCAGGGTAAAATTACTGTTTCTGTCAGTGGAGTCTGGTGGCTTTGAGGAGCATATATCGGCTGTTTCCTATTCCTAACTCTCTGAATTAAGGGTTTATTTTGACCAAACCAGAGTTGGTGATTGTTGAAACAGTGGAAAGATTAGTTAAGACAGTTTTGATGAGTTTTATTTTGTTTCTGTCAAGTTTGAATAGAATGTGTTTTACAATGATCAACGAGGTAAAAGTGACTGTTTCTGTCATTGGAGTCTGGTGGCTTTGAGGAGAGCATATAACGTCTGTTTCTTTTCAAATCTAACTCTGTGAATTAAGGTTTTATTTTGACCAAACCAGAGTTGGTGATTGTTGGAACAGTGGAAAGACTAACAAAGACGGTTTTGATGAGTTTTATTTTGTTTCTATTGAGTTTGAATGAAGTGTGTTTCATGACGATCAGCGAGGTAAAATTACTGTTTCTGCCACTGGAATCTGGTGGCTTTGAGGAGAGCATATCAATTGTATGTCTTGTACTTAAATAAATTATAGTAACTGCAAATTCCCGTTGATTTTATTTTATTATATGTTGACTAAAATGCATGTCGCATAGCATCGCACCGGAAAATCCACGCGATCACTACTGATCGGAGATGGAGCTGATAAATAGCCGTCACTACTGCAGAGTCTTTTGTCCCGGGAATGAATGCAGGTTGTAACCTTTCCCACTGAAGACAAAAGCAAGATGTTAGTGGGACTTTTGTCCAGAGGGAAAGTGGCTTAATTCTCCTTGAAAATGTTACTTACTGATACTTCAATAGGACTTTCTGAATAAAAAAAACAACAATAAAATCATACTATTTGTTCTTTCAAAAGGCTCAGAACCACGTGGACAGAGCACACAGGCAAGATGAAGACACAAAAGAGAAAGTAAAGAAATTAACACAGACTGACAGAACTAAAATAAAGTTGGCATGTGTGTATGTGTGTCTATAATATATGAGGTGTTTGTGGAGATGAGGCTTGCGTGCCAGGGGCCACAGCAGGTGCAGTATGCGTCTCTGGAGTGCGGTGTCCTAGTATGTGTTGGGAGGGTGGGTTGCTGGGTGGTATCCTTCCTTCTCATCATCTCAGCTTTCTCCACCTCTTCTCTCTGTCGATATAAATAAAAACAGACAGCTCGCCACAAAGCAGCGCTCTGGAGCAAGGGGAGACACATTTTGGGTGACAGCGAGGGTCTCACTTTGTGTCGGTTTGAGACTCTCTGTGGTTATCTAAGGACACTTGAATGCAGCAAGTGTTCAACCTGTTAACCTGTTTAGAGTAGTTGGGTGGAGTTTGTAATGTGGGAGATTAAGATTCATTTAAAGGGCCAGTGTGTAGCATATAGGGGGATCTATGTTGGCAGAAATGGAATATAATATTAAAAGTATGTTTACTTTAGTGTATAATCACCTGAAAATAAGAATTGTTGTGTTTTTGTCACCTTAAAATGAGCCGTTTATATCCACATACGGAGCTGATCCTCTTCATGGCCCCCAGGAAGTGTGCGGGGCTTTGATGCAAATTTTTGTAGTGGCCAAATGGCGGTACTACAACTTCTGTGTCTGTCATGTGATGCCATTGGGCCCAAAAATACTTTTTCCCATAGACTTACATCGGGAAACAGACGTCTGTAACAGTATGAACACCTGAATAGCCCTTAATTAAATCATTAGGTCCTATTAGTTGTAAAATGCAAATGCAATGTAAAATTGAACTTCTTGCATCTGTTGTTCTGTCAGTTTCAAAGCCATTATTTGCACATTTCGTCTCTCGGCCTCCATGACGGTGCCAGATGTGTTTGCTGGAAAACATATGAGAGCTATCCTAGTGTCCTTTTGAGTGATTACAAGTAACTAGAGGAAGTACTTTCTCTTTACCAAACCTTAAATCACTGATTTCAATTAGCTGCATTGAGCGATGCACTTTTCTGTGCGCTGAGAAATGATTCCTTCAAAGTCATACTTCACTCTGCTACCCCGCCCCTGCATCTCCACTCCGCCTGTGGGAGTCCTGTTATGAACTGTTGGAGACTACAAAAAACTCCCTTCTTGCAGTCCTCCATCCCACATATCTCCCGCCATCTCCATTCCTTATCCACTCCTCCTCCACCCCCACACCTTCTTCTCCCTCCTCTTCCTACCCGTCGCCCTCCATCGTCTCCTCTAGTAATGGATTACATGTCAGCCTTTCCTGTCCGCGGTGAGTCATGGGGCCGAAGCCAAGGGTGGACCTCAGGGGTGGGTGGGAACTCCAGCAGACTGAGGGGAAACTCCAGATATTGGGTTACTGTGTTCTTCGCTCCAGATATGATGTAGTGAGTGTGAGTACGGTTGCATAGTGGGGCCTTTCAGTGTCCTACACATCCACCGCGGGGTGGTCGATGTGGAAATATGGGATGAATCTGCGGCGAGAGGGTGATGCTGGAAGGACTCAAGAGGGAGAGCGCTCATACTATACATCTTGAATGTGAAGTGCTTATAAAGTACAGTTGTGTACATAACCTTTATGAAGAATGACACCTCATTTTGCACTCCGAGTATCACTTTTACTAAAAATCCATCATCTATTGTGTGATTTGTCTATTTCACTCAAAAAAAAGTTTACTGATGTTCATCTACAGCTGAAAATGTAACTCACTATTTGAGTTAATAAAATAATTATAATTAAAAAATAATAAAAGAATATAACTGTGGATAACTTTGAGCAGTATGATTTTTTTTATTATTTTTACAACATTTTGGGGGCACTTATAAATAAATAATAATAAAAAAAAGTAATTAGTGGATAAAGTTGCTTTAAAGGCTCGGACTAACGATTATTTTCATTATGGATTAATCTGCCAATTATTTTCTAGATTAATTATAGCCTAATTAATCATTTGGTCTATAAAATGTTATAAAATAGTGAAAAAAAGTCCATCCCAGTTTCTCAAAATCCAAGGTGATGTCTTTAAATGTCTTGTTTTGTCAGACCAAAACCAAAAGATATTCACTTTAACATAATAAGATATGATATATTTTGCATGAAAAATTACTTCAATGATTAATCGACAATCAAAATAGTTGGCGATTAACTTTCTGTTGATCGACTAATTGATTTGTCGACTAATTGCGTTGCAGCTCTACTGTTTTTAATGTGAAAGGAGACCAGAGTAAAATGCATACAGGAGCCTAATCATCACCTTGTGCCAACAGGAGTAAATAAAAAGCATACCATTGCTGTTTCAAAGCAAGTGTGTTTCAAAGCTAAGTGTGTGCATATATATTTTTTTCCGAAATCTTTTTTTGCTTTTTTGCCCTTTGCCCCCTTCATTTCTGACACTGCCTATAGGATTATATAGCACATTGACACATCTCTTTTCCTAACTAGCACATGAGTAGGATGGTGAATACTGTAACAGCATTCATCCATCATCTGTAACCGCTTATCCAGACCATCACAGGGCTGACACATAGAGACAGACGACCATTCACACTCACATTCACACCTATAACAGCATCCATAATATGACATTAATTCTGATCTGATTGTTTGGATATGACTAGTATTATGAACATCAGAGCTCCTTGTCATGTCAGATGCTAATTATCAGCTTTGTCTGTGTGCTGTTAGTTGTGTCTGCGGCGGCTGTCTGTGGTCGTCTGGGACAGCAGGAGTTTTGCTGGCTTTGTTCCGTCTTTGGCTGAGAATCCAAAGCTGCATGAAGCAGTAAATTTGTTGGGCGACGGTAAAATACTGTTACGGCGGAGTGAGGACAGCGCTGAAAGCTAGCATAGCTGTAGTTCATCGACTAACATCTAAACTCCCCTTTTTCATCCCTGTAAATCAGACTAGTCAGGGGCTTAAGTGCCTGACGCAGCCAAGGGACGCACCAGTCAGACACTGTGGAGGAGGTGGAGATGGAGGGGGCGCGTTGAGAAGACAGACAGAGTTGTTCCATTGCACAAAATAACCACAGTGAGCCTGCTTTGGGGAATATAGTGCAATATGACAACTCTTAGTTTTCCATTTGAATACTAAACCTTTTTCGCTTGAATGTCATCAACAACATGATGCATTCCAGCATTTTGTTCCTTAATATGGAATATGTATGGTAATATTTTTATGGGCCCAGCCCGTTGTCATTCCCAGGGTGTCAAACTCCGACGCTTTGTCACACCCCTCGGTGTGTGATGCCGACGCACAAGGCACCATGTAGCGTCACTACCCTTAGCCCAACCATGTTGTTTTTTCCTAAACCTAACTATAACTGTTCTATTGCCTCAACCTAAGAAAGTGTTTTTGTTTACTTCACTTCGTTTTTCTTGCGCAACCCGAAGAATTCCCACACTGCAGAGTTTACGTTTTTAGTGGGGCGGTAAAGTATCTCATTTTCATTCGTCGTCATTTTGACAGAATCACAAAGACAAGACCTGCGCTTGCTTGTGGTGTGTTTACTTTATAGTCTGTTTGTGGCGCGCGTGTATAACGTCATGTCTGCGACAAGCTTTTACTTACTGTGTGCGGGAGAACACAAAAGAGAAATAGCTAAATCAAGGGCTAAATGCCATTGTTGTTAATGATATTACTATTTTCATGTTTTTAATACCGCGATTACCGCAAAACCGGTATCCTGCAACACCCCTAGTACCAAGCCATACTAGCTAAATGAGAAGCCCACTGTTTCACTAACAATTATGCATAACGTTACGCTGTCATTTTTACACATTACCCCATGTAACAGGATGCAAAACACTGAAATAACTAAAATAATACCACAATTTCATTACAAAAAAGATAGTTTGCCCCGCTTACCTGCTTGGAGATGTCTGCGAACTGAGCCTCGCTGGTGACGTCATGACGTTCAGCGTGAAACGTGATATTTGGACTTACTATCTGCTCTCTAGAGAAGTTAATGGCAAGGATTGGCATATCACCTGCATGCAAAATTGCATTTTGGTGTATGCACTGCACCCATTTTGAAAGTGTAAAGTTGTTTGTACGCATAATGAAGAGACCGGGTTGGAATAAAAGATGGTCCTTCTGTCCTCTGCTGCTATTTCTCAGTTCAATGTACAATAAATGTAGATATGTCAATGAGTTGTGCTAAGTGCTGTGTAGGATGCCACTGTGACATTGCAAATGAATAAATTTAATCTTAACCTGGATATATTGTAGGAGCATGAAGTCAGCCAGAAATGATGTTAGTAAAACAATAATACAAACTTTAAAAAACAGTTTTATTACCGTCTCTCTAAGTCAGACACTGTCCCACTCCCTAACCTAGTGTCTGATGAAAGGAGGTTTGAAGCATTTAGACCTTTTGGCAGGTCTGCAGTTCACATTCATAAACAGAAGAGGAGTTTCTTTCTGTCAGCCGGCTATATATTTCAAGGAAAAGAATGTGCTGCAGACGATGTTCTGGGTCAAAGCGACACAGACAGCTAGCTAGTTTAAGCTTGAGAGTTATAACGTCGGACGCCGATCCAAGCTTTTCATCAGTGTAATGATTCTTAAATTATTTTCTCTTCAGACAGCGAGAGGACAAAATGATGTGATGAACGCAGCAAGTTGGGTTAAGGCCACCAAACATTGCCAAGTAGAGATCCAGCAGTGATTTTCATATATTCAAATGATTCAAAAGTGTTATTGTGGGTCTAATGCTCTCTTTTTAATACTAAGTTTTACACTATTCTGTAGTTTGAAACTCAGATCATGTTCTTGTTAATTGCAGACATGCTTACACCATAACTTACAACTTAAGACCCGTCCTGCAGCTAACATGCTCGGTTTTAATTGGCCGCCCGTGCGAGCAGTCGTGCTCGATTCTGCATCAGTTTGCTTCGGACTTGTGCACCTCCATAAAGGTTGTCTGCTCTCCTGCATGAAATTAATGAAACTCACCACGTTCCCTCCCAACTTCAAATGGACAGAAACCGTCTGAAGTGCCAAAATCTCTGTAACATGGAGTCCTTAATGAGCTCAGAGTTGCCGTTTTTCACCTGACTCCCCACTATTTATTACCATTGGTACATGTGGAATAATTAGCTGACTTTCACATCAGAGAGGTGCGAGAGGTTGCATCAGCTGATTGTGCCCTGCAGACGCAGTAAACCTGCACAACTCTTTAAAGATGATCGACTGGTAAAAGACATGTATGAGTAGTGGCCGTCATTACATAATACAGTATATCATCACTAAGGGGGACTTTACATGCTGCAGCACTTGTGGTTTCATTGCTACCAGCGAGAGGAATTGTTGATGCATAGAAATTATGATAAAGTGATACAAACAAGATGCACTTGGTGTTTCTAGATTATTGTTATTTTTATTATGTTATTATGTCTCAGTATCCATTTATCTCCTTTTATTACACTCAATGTTTATTGTCCTTTCTGACGTACCATTGAAAAAAAAATCAATCAACCAATTAAATCTTTCCTTTAATTATTGCAAAGATAAATTAGTGGTGTTAAGGCTGGTCGGGAAAATAAGATGCTGCAATCTAGTTACGCTTAGTTTAACGCCACTATGATTTTGAGCTTATAGCTTCTAGCTTGTCGTGAAGGAGGTTAAGTAACGCTCCAAACTTACGCTAAATTTTGGCGAGGAAAAACTGGCATGGCCATTTTCAAAGGGGTCCCTTGACCTCTGACCTCAAGATATGTGAATGAAAATGGGTTCTATGGGTACCCACGAGTCTCCCCTTTACAGACATGCCCACTTTATGATAATCACATGCAGTTTGGGGCATGTCATAGTCAAGTCAGCATACGCACAGAGTTTGCCATGTTATGATTTGAGCATTTTTTTATGCTATATGCAGTACCTGTGAGGGTTTCTGGACAATATGTGTCATTGTTTTGTGCTGTTAATTGATTTCCAATAATAAATATATACATACATTTATATAAAGCAGCATATTTGCTGAGTATTAAATACTAAAAATCTCTCTTTAAGGTACATTTATAACATATACAAAAAGTGCAATTCATTTGATTAACTATGGACAATCATGCAATAGTCACAATTTAATATTTTAATCGATTGACGGCCACCGTAGTTCTCCTACATGCTTGGCAAGTTTCAGTTGGTTGCAATCTACAACCTCACCATAGACGTCGCCATATCCAACTCACTGCACCTTTTAATACTACAAAGTATTATTTATCCCTTATATATAGACATATATAGACTTACTAAAAGATATGTTTTTCTATTCAGGCTGGAAAGCTACTGGAGGCCGAATACAAGTAACACACGATAGAAATAAAGTGGAGGCACTCCTGCAGCACGCACCGTACATAAAAACAACATTTAAGAGATCATCAGACTAAAACCAAAAGCTTTTTCAGTAACTACAGAAGGCTGTAAAGTGGATGGTAATGAATTGTGTTTTCCAACTTTACTTTCTTTTGCAAAGGCATGCAGCACCTTTTACGAGGCAAACGCTCTCTTTCTCTCCTCCGTCTCCCAGATTAACTGGCCTGCATGTTTTAAAGTCTTGGCTTGATGTCAATGACTCTGTAAAATAAATGAAATCAACTAAATTGAGTTGGATTTGCAACATCTGTCCTCTACAAAATGGACAAATAAAAACTCGGTTGGAGTAAATTTGCATTTCTACAAATTGTTCCGCGCACTCTTTCAGATTAAAAGTGCGTATGTTGCAAATATACTCAAAGCACTTGACCAAATGCATTTACATTTTAAGCAGCTAATACTCTTATTAAGATTGGCCTACAGTGAGTGCAATAGTAGAACTGGATTTCTAGTTTTCAATAATAAAATACGGGACTACTTGTATTTGCTGTACAACAGAAAACAACATATTATATAACAAATTTTAAAGCGAAATAGTAATAAGAATCTCATCTTTGTTCCCATGATTTGTATGTTAAACATCCACAAAATCCTGTGCATAAACAGACCAATGATTGAGTGCCTTTGCTCAGGTTTGGTGTTCCCCTTCAACCACGATGGCCTTCATACAGTTTTATTGTGAAGAATGGGCAGCCTGTGAAGCCCTGATGTTTCCTATATGTGCTGCGACGGGTTAAACAGACAGCTGTTGTAAATGAGGCGTTGAAAGAAGAAACCTTCATGTCCTTCTCTCCCCTTCTTTCCACCACTGACATATTAGATCCTCCTCCACGTCTTGCACTTGATGATCTTGCTGTCTTGTGTAATATCTGGCCACATGCACCAAAGAAATTTCTCCTCTTTAATGGGTCCATGCAAGTCATCGGTTATAAAATTTAAAAAAAGCCGCCAGCTACTTACTAACGGGGCACCCGATTCGACTGTTATCAGGCCATTAAATAGGCGTTATCAGTCGCTATAAGCACCATAGATGTGGGTCATTAGGGGCCTACTATGCCTACTACATTGCAAAAGTTTCACATTATAGTGAAGCAACACGTTCTAACATGAATGAAACGTCACCTTTTGAACACAAACAAAAAGGCTTCTTTAGGTTTAGGCAAAAAAACAACAACACAGCACACACAAGATTAGGGAAAAACACTATGTTTTGGATTAAAATAACTAAGACAACTACACATTGTTGGTTTCACACAGGACGCAAACTCTGTCTACGGTCTCCTGGGTGGAAACCCTGTGTTTTGTGTCCCATAAATCATCCCTGACCTCCACCTGTTACGAGTTTCACACTCTACAGCACCTGACTTCCGCTTCTGCTCCTGTCATCATTACTACGGTCACTAGAGGTCACTGTCATGTTCTTTTATACCTTTTTTTTGGTGATCTACCATGTGAACAGATGATAAAACCTACTAGTGGGTGTAGTAGGCCCCTACTGACCCATATCTATGGGGCTTATAGTGACTGATAACGCCTATTTAATTTAACTGGCTGCTACACTAGAAGCAACTTGGTTAATGTGTTTGTTGGTTGAAGTTAGGTCTATATTGTCTAGTGCGCCTTAAAAACTATAAAAGTTAGTGTTATATTATCACAAAAATACAATAAACAAATAAAATCAAGGGTTTACTAATGACCCAATCGGTGGATGCATAGAATCTGAGCTTTATTATTCCTGGAGTCTTTTACATAAAATCTATAGACAACACTGGATGGCTGGATTAAACTCTGGAGTTGCAACACCTTACCACTTGTTGCATGTTACATAGCATTTTGGATAAGCCATGCAACATAAAACATGTACATGTGAACAGGTACCTGGTATTCCTGTTAGCTTCACTACGGTGTCTTTTATAGCAGAAAGTTATGAGAATATTGTTATTTTTTCTTTTGCGTGGCTTTTGTCGGATATGTTTCAAACACTTTCCTCATTAACCTTCTCTTCACTGGCCAAAAGTGTACTTAAGACCTTCAAGCTTTATTATAGAGAGGATGAATGTTCCCAATGTTCTGGAGCGAGTGTGAATACTGTTTGATTGAAACAAGGTGGCATGCACTTGATTTAACCCCCTGAAAGGCGTGTCACTTCAAATTCTCCCCTAATTTGACTAATCAGAGTCTGGCCTGTCGCCGTGGCCTCTAAAGCCAGAACAACCTGAAAAATATGTGCCTTGACTAGCCTAATGACATTTTACACGTAATAAACTTACTCTTGGACACCATTTACCACTACAGGGAGCCGTTCTGAGAATTTGACTTGACTTTTACAAGACCCAGGGTAGTTTGCCTTTCTCTGAACTGCTTCGGCCTGCGGTGGAAATTATACTGAAGTTGGTGATTAAATCTTTGTGCATGTGAATTGTCAGTGCAGCGTGTGCGGCCGATGAAATAGGTTATTGATACAATACTGTATGCTGTTTTATGTGAACACATTTAACTCTCATTGCATTGTTCATGTTAAGCATCTGATAATCTGCAGAGAGATGCACAGCAAGTATTGCTTTTTATATTTATAATGAAAGACGTTCATCTCTGAAATACACTGAAAGAAGTAAAGCGGCATTTGATGAGGCATATGCCGGTGTTGTACAATGCAACCATCACAACTTTTTTGGAAAACTGCAATACTGAAAATACATGCAGGGTAATGTGATTAAAATGACCACAACATGGCCTTACCTGTGATTGTTAGATAATACCAGGACAATGTAAACTGATAACAACGTTGGTGAGTGCAGCTTTTTCTGAATGTAGCACTGTATATCAGTTGTTTAGGGAATTTCATAACTTTATTCAACTGTTTATATCTTGTAAAATAAAGTGTGTACTTTGCTCCTAAATGTACTAATGTTATGTATTACCTCTATATTAGAGGCAGGTGGATTTCTAGATTCATTTTGTGTTAAGGCCTTTACACACGATGAATAAACAACACAAAAATGTGAAATACACACCTGCATATATTATATGTCAAGGGCTTTTATTGTGAAAGGTAAGAACGGAAGGAGTGGATTTGGTCTGCGCTGCTTTTGTCAAGGTTAAAAGGAGCAATGAAGTTTGACGTCTTGGTTTGGACTACGGAGCCTCCGTGTTGTTGTTCCATAAATATAGATGCAGCCAAAGATGCTCTAAAACGAAGATGATGCATTACAAGCTCTGCCAATGGTTTGAAATGGTATACACTTCCTGTTTGTGTGCGTGGTCATGGCGTGTTCACATCCTCCCCATCCATCACCTGGTTTGGATGGTGGTGGATGGGTAAAAGCAGATTGGGTTATATTTGCATAATGTATTTATATTTTCTTTTGCTAACGTTACATATTTACACAGCTACAGCCATATTTAGCATTATGAAAATGAGTTAGCTTGGGCGTTAGTTGCCAGATCTCGCGAGAGTTTGATGATAAGACAGAGAACGGTCTCAAACAAAGTCAATTTTCTCCTGATTTGTCCGTACCCATGTGACACAGATAGATACATACTCTGTGCACCGTCTCCTTTCTGAACCATCTCAACCAGTTTTGCACAACGTGATTGGTTGATGCCTTTATTCGCGGTGAAAAAGCTCAGAAAAATCAACCTTGTTTCGGAAAAAAACTAATAATATTTGCATCCTGTGTGAACGTATATGACAAAAACAACAGTTTGAAAAATTAATCGCACGAAAAAAATCGCTGCCGGGTGTAAAGGCCATAAGTCTGGTGTGTTTTTACACAGAAATGTTGTCTATTGCAGCTGAAACTGTAATGATCCTAATAACAAAGAGCATGAAAACTGCACGAAAACGGAGTGAAAGTGATCGAGTGCACGGGAAAATTGACCCCCCAAAAAGCTGCCATTGCCGATGATGGATTCCTCCCTAATCGAAACAGTTTGCCCAGTCGCCCAGCTGGGCTTCATGTGCTTTTGATTACTCTCCGCCATTTAGTTCCACAAAATTACATGCTGCCTAATGGCCTTTTAATGGTTATAGGTTTCTCTGCTCTTTAATGAGCCTGCACCAGTTGGTTGCTAATGCCCTATGGAAATTTGGCAACCGTCCAGTGTGGTTAAGTATATTTCCCTCCAGTTTACAACTTTGTTGTGTGAAATCACAAACAAGGAGGTTGGGGTGTGAGATGTGGAAAATGCGGCTCCGGCTTCTCCTGTTGGCTTGTTTTGTTTTTTACCGCGGAGGCGATCCACACAGCTCCATAATTGTGCTATTAGGCGTTTGATTGTTAGCACTCTCATGCTCCCTGTGATTTTTCTGAGGTGATAATGTGGCAACTATTCCGTCTTTACGCGCACATGTGCAGCACACACATCCACCGCAATTGTAAACAACACACATTAAGACGCACGGGATTGCCAAACAGCTCTTATGTCTCGACTTTGTAACAAGACACAGCGTACAGTGGGAGGCTCTCTGTGGGTCAAGAGGTCAAGGTGAGAGAGTTCACCCCCCACAATCATCACCACGGCCATTACCGATGTGTTTGTTTGATTTTTATCTCCACGGCGCGGCTGTTTTTGTGTCGTGGTGTGTACGTGTATCTGTGTGTGTCTTAATGGGGACGTCAGCAGCTGCTTTTCGATGAGTGCCTGTTTACTGGACCTAATTAAGCAGAAAACGGCCACACATCTCCCCCCGCTAAAGTAGGACCCCAAACAGATGGCCTGAGGACCCAAGAGGCCGTCTGACACCTTGCCTGCCCTGGATGGCCACTCAGCAGCCAGTCAACCTACCCCCACACCCCCAAAAAAACAGGCCAGTCCACAGCGTCCCTGTCAACACCATCCCATTTAAAACAAGGTCATTATCAATGCAAAAGTTCCCATCTGATAAAAAGTGGTTAACCACATCGGAAGACAGATTGACAGAAAGATAAATGGATGCGTTTTTTAATATTTCAGTCCAATTCATTGCTGTAAACATATCCATCTGATATGATTAACACTTGTCAGGGCTTTGTGGTAGAACAGATTGTGCATATTTCCACTGGAAAGTTATCTGTTTTTTGTCTTGCGCCGTTCGCTCACCTCTCGGGGGTTATTCCCTTTTTAAGCCTTTTCTTCAGGATCTGACAGATCTTGGGCAAAAACAAACTGCCCGATCGCCTCGAGGAAAAACTCTGGGACACGTCGTCTGCTTTGTTATTCTTCATATTGCTTTATCTGTCTGGAGCCTGACAGAGGCTTACCTGAGGGGACGTGCAGGACTTCTGCCGACACTAAACGGATCACGGAAGCAGCTCGCTACACGCCTCGCCGATGAAGACATCACCGCATAGCTATGCAAAGGGAGAGACCGCAGGCCCCGTCATGTTTTAAAGAGTTGTTTTAACTATTACAACAGTGAACTGAAGAGCACTCATGGACTGTAGTTAACTCTTCTGTTGACTACAGTAGGTACAGTATAATACTTCTACCAACGCTTTTACTACAACAGCCACTTCTACTCCGATACTGTATCACAACCACGGCTGCAACTAAACTCCAAATATACTCCACTTCCTCTAGTTTAACTATCCTGCCCTAACAAAAAATCAGTTTATTCAAGTCATTAGTATACTTCCTTAAAGAGTTTATAGATATACTTAACAAAATGATACTTAAGTATACTTGGCTTATACCGACAAGTATACAGAAAAAGTCTAAGTATATTTGGCTAAGAACGATAAGTTCACTAAAAGGAAACTACAAGTATACTAAGAGTAAAATCTATTAAACTAGTAGTTTACGGGGAGTATACTTTAAAGTGTACTTTTATTAACAGCATATCTACAGTTCATATTATAGTTGCAGTACAACACACAACTTGGATGTACACTAGTTGTGTACTCAAAGTTTACTACTCTTACATTTAAAGTATACTTTTATACACTAAAAAGTAGTCCCAAGAAGTATTGAAGAAGTACACTTACAAGTATACCACTAGTATATGGATGCTTATTAAAGTATACTTGGGATTATACTTGAACTATACTTAAGTTTACTTCATAAAATAAACTTGAAGTATTTTTCTTTTTGTAAGGGTGAAGGGGATGCATTTATAGTTCTCAGTTTTTATGGTATTAATGTGTATTCGTGGTCCAGGTGACTCATCACCATCTGTGGAAATGTCAACGTGCTGCATGTCCTTCACAGGTTTCAAATCTTGATTTATTTGGACTGTCCTTGTCGTACCGATCTGCTCAGGAACCCCACTGTGACTGGGAGTGTGTGTGTGTGTGTGTGTGTGTGTCAGAGGGAGGTATATCAGTACTCTAGAGGGCAGTAAGAGACCACGTAGGATGAGTGGCAGCTCCACGACTTCAATGCATCTTTTTTTCAACCAGCTTTGATTCAAAGTAGTAAGAACAGCTTGTAGGCCAAAACACCCGCACCTGCAGGGAGGCTAATGATCTGTGATAGCCAATCATATTCCAGGAGGGGATCCAGAATTTATTGATTTAAGAAATATAAATTAATTAAAGGGGAACTACGCCCATTTTTCAAAATTCATACATGTTGTTCCTATGGTCTAAGATGGTCCACAAATATTAATAAACATGAACAATTCTCTCTTGAATTAAAAAACTAGAGAGCTAAAACTGAAATTTGTGATGAAGTATAAAGTCTGGAACTGCTCCATCGACAATGAATACGCCAAAGCGAGTAATGTCCACCAGAGGATAGTGTGTCGGCGTCACGTTTGGCCTCGCAGAGACGTGAATATTACACGCCTGTATTAATGTGCAGTACCAGCAGGGGGCAACAAAACCACTTAAGGAAAAACGTCATGGTTAGGTTTGAAATAAAAACGTAAACTAAGTAAAACACGTACGGAAACAACACGTGACAACCGTCACTACAAAACCATGTGACAAACGTCACTAAGGGTGTTTTCATATTAGGTACGATAGTAGCTTATGTTCACAAATACTGATTGAACTTTACAAGGCTATGGAAGTAACATACTGGGATTCTTAATTTAGGTGATGTTCCCCTTTAAATCTGTGTGATAGAAGAGAGGTCTAATCACAACTTGGTCACGTGAAGCTTGAGACGAAAACAAATGGCGGACTGAAAAAGGTCAAACGATTGTGAATGAAGGTCATTATTTATTATTAATTTAAATCAATTATAATGACTATAATACTACATTTCATTTTTGATTTACAGCTTTAACAGTTTTGGAAAATCAACCTTGCTGTCAGCAAAGCATCTACTATAATAACAGTTTATATAGCATGTGTCAGATCAATCCATAGATCAGATGTGATAAATAGGCTGACGTTCCGTGTTAGTCCATGAAAATCACCTTCATACAGTTTTACAGCATGTTGATAATAAGAGCTGAACTCTATTACAGGATTGTCCGCTGTCATCACAGTCCCAGAGTAGACTCAGGAGGGCCAGAAACCCGACTCTGCTGTTTGTGGGTCCAGGGACGAACAAGCGGGATTAGTCTCGGTATGATAACGCCGCTGAACATTGTGAACCCGCACAAACAGTCTTTGAGTCTGTATCCCCTGCCGACAACATGCTATTTTGTTCCTACGCTGTGTGTGTGTGCCATATATCACTGTATCAAGGAGGCACAGAATGGCATTGGGTGAGACACATGGTCAGTTAAAGGGACACACGACATTAATGGCACATGACCATATGCCTGTTTTAATGGAGAATGGGCTGTTGGAAGCCCGCGGTGCCACTGGACGGCTATTGTTTTGAATTTTTTTTTAAAGAAATCATATTTTTAACATGTGTAACATCTGTTTAATTAGTTTTCATCGTCCGCAAAGTGACATTTCTGATTGCAAATATAAAGTCACAGACGGTGCGCCATAAACTGACACTGGATGTGAGCAATTAAACACAACAGTCGCTGCCCTCTTTGTTACCCTTCAGTACATCCATACTTCAATGTACAGCTGACCTTTCCTGATGCTACTGTTGCACCGGCTCTCTCACAAGTGCAAAGACGCCACAACATACAACTGACTATATTTGGGGAGAAAAATAGGTCAATGCCACATGTCCAGACAACGGCCGCAGTTTGGCAAACGCCGTCGCCATAAACAGGGTGATCAGTGTGTAAATGTCAGCAGTCTTGGGAGCTGCACAGGGCTTTTAATTTGTTCGCTTTTATCACCTATCAGAGGGACAAGATGCCTGTTATGTGCTGCCAAATCCACTCGACATGCCCAAACGGCCCTTGACCTTTTTAGTTTACGGCTTGGAAAACCTATCCATACAACCCATACACAGGCGGTGTACAGTGTCCCATAACTTAGCATATAATAAATGTATTCTCTGTCAAAGGCCAATCTGGGGACACAGCTCAATTTAAAGGAACAGTGTGTAACATTTAGGAGGATCTGTTGTCAGAAATGGAATATGATATTAATATGTATGTTTTCTTTAGTGTATAATCACCTGGAAATAAGAATCATTGTGTTTTTGTTACCTCAGAATGAACCGTTTATATCTACATACGGGGCGAGTCCTCTTTATGGAGCCAGCTGCATGTTTCTACAGTAGCCCAGAAGGACAAACCAAACACTGGCTCTAATCAGGACCCTGTCTCCTAAAAATTCCCATACAACTGAATTGCAGCCTCAATTATATTTGGGAGATAACCTATTTTGTCATGGATTACGTTTGTCTTTTACGTATCACAAATACATTTGTAAGTAGCAAATAACGTAGTACAACGAGCGACACACAGGTGACATAATATATCAAGCGACTGTGAATGAAAATACGTTGAATAAAAAACGAGAATGAAAAGTGAGAAAGTCCACGACTAGTGGACGGGAGGGGTGTCGGATGGGTCAAACAAACACCGGACTTTCCCCCAGGAGACCGCTGTTTGTGTCCCGTGTGAAACAAAGTCATTTGTTGTGTTTTCGTTTTCTTTTTAAATCATTTTAAGCTAAACCATGATGTCTTTTTAGGTTCAAGGTTCTTTATTTGACATTTGTCAATTCAAGTAAAGCAGTTATTGACAATGAAAATCTTTGGACTCAGATGCATTAAACAATGCTTATTAAATTTGCATATATAAAAGGGGAAATCGTGTAAGGAGGAGGTCAGCGTTGATGGGTGGGTCAAAACACAGGACGGTCGCCCAGGAGACCGCTGTTGATGTCCCGTGTGAAACCAGAAGTCAAAGTAGATTTATTTGTCACGTAACTTCTGTACTTAAGTTACGGCACTTCCAGAGTTATTGAAACCCAAATCGCAATCTATTCCTAAACCTAACTAATTAGTTTTATTTTGAAAAGACTGGAGTGGAAATTGTCCTGTGTGTACGAAAAAGCACGAAAAATCCGTTGTTGAAAGTCGTGTTGAGTGTCACGAAAAAATGGAATTCGTGTAAACGAATCAAATAGATTAAATTTTGTGGCTATTTCAGGAACTTCAGTGAGTGTTGTTCTCCGCCAGATCCTACACACTGCACCTTTAAGATTCAGGCTTTAACGTGTTTGCACTCTACTAAATATATTTAGTTTTATCGATTTTTTTCTTTGCATTCACGTTGAAGCATTTTCTATATTCTAATTTTAGAGTCCACCTATGTATATGCTTACAATACAGCCCTAACAGTGTGAGATATTGGTACAATGAGGATGTTAAATGTCTTCTTTCTTCCTCTCTGTAATCCACGACCGCATGTTTACACGCTGACATACAGTATGTGGTTAAAACAGAATGGAAAGAGCAGCATTAGCGCCGTGAAACTGGACATATTCCCTGCTGAGAATCTATTACAGTCAAACACACGCGCAATCTTCATTTCATTTTGCAGGCACAAATTGAGCAGAGTCAAGCAGAACAATGAAATTATGTCATATATTTATTCACACGCACGCACGTTAGGCATATGAATAAAAAGCAAATAAGACAGATCTAATTTCAAGAACATCAGTGCACAGCAGCAAATTTCTTGGATACACTTTAGATTACGTCGGGACCCTCTTATTAAATAATAGATCTTAGCAGCCCCAAACTCTGATTGTACATCTTTTGATTTGATTTGATAAGTTTCCCAGCTAAATTTAGATTCCTTGTAATCAAATCTCTCGTCAACCTTGTTACATACTTGCAGACGAGCCGAGGTACAGCTTTCATCTTATGACCATCACGGCAACTCTTAAAGCTAATATTAGTTTACTTGTGTTGATGGCTTCCTTATGGCTGCAGGATTATAACTCAAGCTGCTAGTTTGATGCCTTAAAATCATCATTTAACACTTTAAAATCATGTCGATGTTTATTCATCAAGACGAGTGATTTAAAAACAACATAATCTTAAAGTCATCAAGTCATTTCTTAACAGCTTGATTGAGCTTAATAAATGAGTATCTCAACATACTCTTGCACGATGTCTTAACCTGCATGTGTGACTTTTCAACAAAACATTAATAACTTGTATCAGTATGTGTTATTTAACACATAATACTCTTGAAAGGTGACACAAATGCGTGCCATCTGAAAGCGGACACGTGGAGTGTTGAAAACGACACCTTGTGTTTTAAGAGTGTGATCCTTATTTAGCGAGATGCTTTCCGTGGAGGCTTTATGGGCTGGATGCTGTCTGTCTGAATCACCCCTTTTAGTTAGAAGGGGCCATTAACAGCTAATGCTATCCAGTGCTAAACTCTGCAGGAGGTAATGAAACCTCGGAGTCACGACACTTATCTCCCTCTGCAGTTACAGCTCCAACATGGCTGGCAGCCCGGCGTCGTATAACCGGGGAGAAAATCAAGACTGTGTGTAATATCAGCGTCTCGATCTCTGCTTTAAACACCTCCATCTTGTACTTTAGCAGGAGGCGGTCTAGTTGTGGTCTAGGCAGGTATGCCTGGCACTGTGTCCCATCATGCCAGGGAGTGTAGCGGGTATACTTATAGCCATTTGTCTTCCAGCACACGGAGCTGTAAAGGCGACAGACGTCACAGAGGACAGCGGGTTTAGCGCTGTGGCTGTAAAAGATGGATGGAAGAAGTGATGAGTAATGGAGTGACAATATTAATAAAACTTTGCAGAGCACATGTCTAAAACAGGAAAGGAGAACCACAAGAATAGTAATCATGTAAGAGAATCCGTGTCCAACCCGATCTCGTGGGAAGGTGTATAAATAGCACGACATTAAGAGGATTTTAGCCTTTTTCCTGTGTCATTTGTACGCTGAACTACCAGCCCAGACGCACAGCAGCTTGTGAAATAGTGACGAAATTTAATCTATTTGATTATTGTATATAGACACAAATAAAATATATTTTTTTGTGATGGTCAGCAAGAAATCTATTCGTATGTAATCCATGTAATTGTGATCCGGGATGTATACAGAGCGACGAACGCCACGCAGGGAAGAGGTCGGCGTGGATGGGTATAGGTAAACAAAACACAGGACTTTCACTCGTGAGACCGGTGTTGGTGTCACGTGTGAAACCACCAGTCAAAGTTGATTTATTTGCCACGTAACATAGTTACATAGTAGTTTTGTTGCTTAAGCCTAACCAAGTCGATCTATTCCTAAACCTAACTAAGTAGTTTTGTTGCCTAAGCCTAACCAAGTCGATCTATTCCTAAACCTAACTAAGTAGTTTTGTTGCCTAAGCCTAACCAAGTCGATCTATTCCTAAACCTAACTAAGTAGTTTTATTTTGAAAAGACTGGAACGGAAAGTGACTGTTGAAGGTCTTGCTGAGCGTCACGAAAAAAAAAAAGTGAAATTCATGTCTATTTACCCAAATCAAATAGATTCAATTTCATGAACAAAGCTACTTAGGTTTAGGAAAAACATCATAAAAATACTAGTTGCTGCAATATCTTTAAATTTGACTATTTCTATTTAAAAAAAATAAAACCATTTTGTTTTTGCTCGATTTTATTCATTATCATCGAGATAAAGCCTCGAGATCAGAGCATCTCGAGACAAAAAAATCTTCATCTGAAACTGAAGCATTTTAATTTCTCAGTATCTTAGACACATATTCTCCATTCAGTGGTGGAGTTAACTTTATATTTTACACTTTTAAATGAGGAGTTGATACAAAAACAATGTGTGCATTGAGCTGTGTAGCTGTGGTGAGGAAGGATACGAAGACTATGGCTTGTATATAACATTTAATAAAAGCCCACAGTGGCATGATTCATCAACCCGCCCACACAATTTGACAGATTAAAACGGTGTAATATTAAAAGCGGTTTCATTTCAGCGTAGCTCTGCTGGCTCGGCACTTTGACTGGTCAGAGGAGGTGTTAAAGAGGCAAGGCAGATCTGTGCTGGCGTGAGTTACATGAGCTCCGGTACTTAGTGTGGCTGAGGATTTGGATGTAAGTAGGAGCAGAGTGATCCAGGGCAAGGGTGATGACTCAAGGCGGATTTGTGACACAGAAAATAGTTTATGTGCATCCTCCGGGTGTTAGTTCGGGATTTCAACCACTTTCAGGAATGAGGCTTAAAAGCTAACAACACTTGCCTTTTTTCCTTTTTTAGGAAATGTTACATCACTTTGCTTTAATCAGTGTTTTGTTTCATCACAGTGTCAATAAAATCAGCACACAACACTTATTTGTGTGATACAACATCCCAGAGATGTACGACGGCGTATGAGGGACATAATGGTTAAAAAAAATAAATAAGAAGAATTACGGAGCCGGGGGAACGGGCAACTTATTGCAAATGTCTTTAGATGACTTCTGAAACTTGATGTTTCTGTGCTTCCGTTGGTAGTCTGAGATTCATGCCAAGTTCACCTTCATCTTCTGTTTATTCAGTGAAACACTGGCGGTGCTGCCGAGCCAGATACCGGCAACAGCGAATGTAGAAACACTCCCAACCTGAAATGAATATTTACTCGATATAGAAACGTTGCAATATCAATTTAAATATTCTCAGTATTAGATGAGGTAGAGCTTATAGCGCATCAGTTCGCCTCGTCAGCTGTCGGTTCTGTAGAAGCTCCTTCGACGGTTTCATCACTATGTGTCGTCCTTTGGCACGAGGCAGCAGCAAGACAGGTGGCAGGAAGTTATTCCAATAATTAGTAATAATATCATCAGCTCCCTCCCCTTGCTACACACACACACACACTTTGCATGGCAACACATGCTGATCACTGCTCACGGGGTGTCAGTGTATCCCAGCATGCAGTTTGGATGTCTAAAATAGGCCCCTTGCACAGCTGGGGCTGCGGGAATGGGAGGGAGAAGCAGACTACCAGCTAGTTCCTGTTTGCAAACGCTCACGCCGACGCCGGCTTATGCGGTCGGTTGTCATGCTTCATGTGGTGTCTTCCTGCACGGATTCACGCAGAGCCGCGCTTCAAGTTCGCCTGGCGGCGATCAAGGACAGACGTCGGCTCGCTGATCAAGGGCAGACGTCGGCCTCCATTGTGGTTGCACCTGTCTAATGGTTACAGACGATCCACTTGATCTGAAAGTGCTATTGTTATAAGTTACTGAAACTCCAGAGTAACTCTTGTTGAGTAATTAATTAGCTTGTCATCCAAATGAAATATGTGAGACTGGTCCTTGTATGAGCATCCCACTGGGAGGCAGTGCACACTAGAGTTTAACTATATGATAATCGGTGGATACTCACCTGTATTTTCTGTCTTTAAAGGACAATATAGAAATAGATATACATACATATATATACTTTTTAGCTCCAATCTAAGACATAAGCATCAGAAGATTATGCTGAAAGTGCTAAAAGTAAAAGAAATGTCTGTATTTCCCCTCTGTTGTCATATCTTCTCATTCCCACTCTGCTTCTTGAACGCAGCTTTTTCTCTTCACTCTGTTGATTTAACCCAGAGAGTGGAGGGGGAAAAAAAAAAGTTTTTTGACACTTAACATTTTCCACTTCAGATGTGGTGTAATTTAGCGAGTGACTTCAACAAAAGGAGACATTTTGTTTGAGTTAAAGAAATTACAATGGAACAATTAAAATAAATCTTGAGTTGAACTTCCATTAACCTCGGCTTGGTTTGGGTTTCAGCTCCGCGGGCCCTGAGGACGGAGGCCCTTCATGTGATTTATATCATCCTCCTCTTTGCCTCGACTAGAAGTCGGGGGAAAATTACATAGTTTCTCCAAAAAATACGACAGATTAAATCCCCTCCCCTTTTTCTGATGGAGGGAAATCTTTCCTCCCTGCTTCAAAACTTCCATTAGTTTGTGCTGTAAATCTCCCAACAACCGATTAGATCAGCAGCGGCTGGAGGGATAGTTGTTTTGGTCGCTTTTGCTCTTTCAGTTGACAAAAATATAGCAACCCAAAGTCTACAGCTCCACCATAAGACTCTGAATTCCTCTTCAATCACGCTGAAAAGATCCTGAAACACCTTTTCTGTGGAGCTGCGATCAATTTATATCGTTCTCAAGTGATTTAGCAGAGGACACGACGTGGTTTGTTCAAAGGTGGATTTTCTTGATTTTAACCTGCTATAAGAGTTTCAGCTGAAACAAAGGTACATTTTCATGTCAAAATACACCAGTTTAAATCACAAAGAGGCTGCTACAGATAAGAGCTTCTCCTCCCTCTAAAAGAGACGCTGTAAATTCTGTTTGCACAAGAATATCGTAAGTGAAGATAGAAAACTGATTCAGCTTCTATAGAGCAAGGGGCTATATTTCTGGGGTGAAGTCAGCGTATATCCGGGCCTCTCTTCGGTGCACCGTTCAATTGTTTACAGTCCGATTAGCAACTGGAGACACGAGAATAGATTTGGAGATGAGAGACAACGTTTACGACCGGATTGTTTTACAAGTAGCCAGTTTACGGGCTAATTTTAAGTAATAAAATAATAAAAAACGAATTCATCATCAAACGATAGCCGATGGGTTCAGAGACTGTGTTTTGGCCAATACGTTCCACCTCTTTTGCTCTCCGCATGGACAGTTTACCAGTGCCCGCATAACTGCTGACGCCGCACCAAACTGCCTGTCCATCTCCCGCTCCATTGTATCCTCACTCATGAACAAGACCCCCAGATGCTTGAACTCACTCCCAACCCGGAAGGCGCAGTCCACCGTTTTCCGGCCGAGAACCATGGCCTCAGACTCGGAGGTACTGACTCCAATTAACTTTAGTCTTTGTTGTTATTTCATAACCACTTATAAATAAATCAATTTGTATAATAGCAAGTAAACATTTAATTTGACAAGTAGGTCAGAAAAAAACATTAATGTTGAACCCTGATATGAATACAGAATCTGTTTATAGAGATTAGAAAACTGAACACAGAGAAAAAAATCCCCACAAGACACTAAAAACACTAAATTTAGATCTAAGTACAGCCTATAGTTCTCTGCTTGGATCGCATGGCAGAATTCAAAACTAATAAATTGCTTTAAACACACAACAGTTCAAACAGTTACTTCCTGTCTCCATTTAGAGCCATTTAAAGTTGCTTATAGTTGAAATTAAAGCACAAAGTATAAAAACGCGACGGCTGTTCACCTTCCGGTGATCACGGAGAGAAACTCAAAACAAATGTCACTCTGGATGAGATTGCCAGCTACATGTCTAAAGGGCAAATGTAAAATGTAGTTCATCCACCTTTTTTTTATACGTCTATATCGGTTCTTAAATCAACTGTGTTTATGTTTGGAAGGCCACACTGATGTGGTCAGAGGCGAAGCTGGCTCCTGTGATTACTGTGTACTGATGTAAACTCTGCTCTGTTGGTTCATGTTTCAGCCCCGAAGGCCAAAGTGGCAGGTCTGTGTCGAAACATATAAACACTCACATGCCGACACACTACTTCTTCAAACAGAAACGCAGAAGGACATGCACACACACACACACACACACACACATACACACACACATCCACGTTGACCTAAATGGACACACATTGACCACAAGGAAAGAAAGGAGGTGTGGGTCATGTCATCAGAGTTGGTTGATACATAATGAGTGTGTTTACTGGTCTGTCAGTGCGTTCCCAGGCGGGAATAACGTTACCGACTTTGTGCAAACAACTGTGATGACTTCATTTAGAGTCAGTGTGCCTTCATTTGCTCTCAATGTGAATCTTGCTCGTGATAATCTGAGTGCAATGTGGGTGCAGACATAAATACGTTCATTAATATAAACGTAGTTGTTTGACGGCTGTAGGTGTATTTTTTATGCGAAAATATGTAAATCTGATCAACCTGCAAGTGGAGAGCTGCAGCAGAGGAAGTGTCTCACTCCCACAAATTAAGATTCATCCACTAAAAGAATAAAAAAAAGTAAATAACTATCAAAAAAGCATGTTTCGAAATTGTGTCATAAAATTATGTACAACCCCAACATAGTGTTTCAAAAGCAAATGCATTAAATCATGAACATAAAAGAAGCAAAGTTATTCCCCCTTTTTCGTTTGTTTTCCTACGAATGTCCAGCAACACGTGTTAATATCCACTCGTTACATGCATACAGTCTTTTCAAAATAAAGTTCCGTCTTCTCAGGATACAACTTCCTTAGGCAAAAAATGACTCAGTTACGATTAGGTAAAGATTGACTTGGTTATTATTATGCAACAAAACTACTTAGTTAGGTTTAGGAAAAGAGCGATTTAGTTAGGATTAGGAAAATATTGACTTGGTTATAGGCAACAAAACTACTTAGCTATCTTGAGGAAAAGCTTGACTTGATTAGGATTAGGCAAAAAAACCCAGATTTAGTTAGGATTAGGAAAAGTTTGACTTGGTTTGGATTATGCAACAAAGCTACTTAATTATCTTGAAGAAAAGATTGACTTGATTAGAATTAGGAAACAAAACTACTTAGTAAGGTTTAGGCAAAGATCGATTTAGTTAGGATTAGGAAATTATTGACTCGGTTAGCTTTAGGTAACAAGTAAGTAAGTTAAGTAGTCAGTTACGTGTCAGTTACATAACAAAGAATCAGTGTTGACTTCTGGTTTCACACAGGACACAAATGCCAGTCTCCTGGGCGGAAGTCCAATATTTATAGACCCACCTATCCACCTTGACCTCTTCTGTATGCGCCGTTCGTCGCTCTTTATACAATATTTCCTGGTTCACAATTACGTGGATTACACACCAATGGATTTTGTGGGATATAAACAAATTACAGTCCATTACTTTTTGTAGGTATAACTACTAATAGTGTAGGAAAGAAGCCTGAAAGAAGCCTTGAAAATGCTGTTACACAGCGCCTTTACATATTAATTCAACCGCTCTTTTTAAGTTTCATATTGAGCATTTAGCAGCAACTCAGTTTAGATGCTGTTTCTGTCTGTATTCTACCAAACTTTTGACACTTCAGTGTTCATTTCTTCGTCTCACGCGTCTCCATCTTGAGACTTGGTTCAACTTTCAGAATAAATTCCTGACGTTAATCCCCTGCATCTGATAATTGTGCCGATCCAGTTCCTGTGTTTACGCTGGAAACCGTTGCCTAAACCAAACCGCCAGACGATTCATCATTAATAATTCCTCCAGCTCCAGTCGGCTCCTCTTACACCTGCAGACATATAAAACTCTGTATACATTTATCTTGCCAAAGCAGTGTTTGGGTGTCTCTCTCTGTGTGTCGGTGGGTGGGTGTGACTTGGTGAGACACAGGTGCAGTTGTTTCAACACACTTTGTCAAATATGCAAATGAAGCAATCAATCTACGTTTCCTGCAGTGCCCTTATCTGTGATCTGCCAACTGTCTTACATGTCTCACCAACTACCTCACACCTTTGCACCACCGCTACAAGCAGTAATAACACCTGTAGTAAAGCCGATGCTACTGATACAAAACAGCTGTTCCTCTACAAATACAATGCAATCTCATATGAGTTAGATTCATGTGCAGCTAATCTGGCGGTTTACATTAAGTGGTATTATTCAGTGCCAACGCCGTAGTGTGACTTCTATATAGTGCAGTGAAAAGTCAGAGTGTATACAGTAGATGAGGGTGGTTGGTGGTACTCACCTGCAACATCAGCATCCCAGCTTTGTGTCGCGTCTCATCGGCATTATTATGGGAATGATTCAGCATCCAAATCTTTATTCAACTTTTTATTTCTGTAGTTCTGTTATAATTTAAAGGTTTATTCTAGCCAAATACTACTTTCTGTCAAACGACTTGTAGTTTTGAAGGTTTATTACAGCCAAATACTTTTTTCTGTCCAAGCACTTATAATTTTAAAGGTTTACTCTAGCCAAATACTACTTTCTGTTATCATTTTAAAGGCTTATTCTAGCCAAATACTACTTTCTGTTATAATTTAAAGGCTTATTCTAGCCAAATACTACTTTCTGTTATCATTTTAAAGGTTTATTCTAGCCAAATACTACTTTCTGTTATCATTTTAAAGGCTTATTCTAGTCAAATACTACTTTCTGTTATCATTTTAAAGGTTTATTCTAGTCAAATACTACTTTCTGTCCAAGTACTTATAGTTTTAAAGGTTATTCCACCCAAATACTACTTTCTGTCTAACGACTTGTAGTTTAGAAGGTTTAGTCCAGCCAAATACTTCTTTCTGTCTGACGAGTTAATTCATTTCATTTTCCACCTCTGACAGTATTTCAGTTTATAGCTTCCAGCTTTTCTAGCAATGTGTTTCAGCTTGTAGCTGCTGCATTTTATAACGTTAACCGTCGTTATAATTGCCTTACATTAGAGATGACCTCGAAATCAGTTCACAGGGAGCACCAACAACTTGTAACAGAAAGCTTGTGTTACATAAATGTGTGAAAACAGGCTTTTACCAGGCAGGGAGGGTGTAACGTAAGGACATTATCAAGTTGCATTATGGGAAGTGTAGTATCCAGTGTTTTTGGATAGGCTAGGTTGTCCTCCGTTGCTTCTATTTTAAACATTATTTTCTGTTTGTGGGATTGTAGGAAAGATCTATAACAAAATCCTAACAGTTATATAAGAAACTTTTATCTAATAAACAAAAGGAGAATCATACTTCTGTGACATCACAACTACAATTAATTTTGTCACAGTAGTATAAATGCATATGGAAGGGAAATATGATATCTAAACTTATCATTATTGCTGCTACTGTATACGTCTGTTACCACGACTACCGCTGCTGCTACGACTGGAGTGTGTCTGTGTGGTGGTTTGTTTCGAGACTTGTCATGTGAGAAGGAAAACATGCAGACGTGATTGGGCTGTAACGTCTGCTCTCGGCTACTGGAACATGTATCATGTAGGCTACAACATACCTGGCATACACTAATGTGTGGATATGAAGACAACTGTTGGGGAAACATGTTCGGCCTTCAGCATATTTAACTGCGTGGCATACAGTGTGTGTCACAGATACAGCAAATTCAAGTCATCTAATACAGTGAGAGGATACAAAATAATTCAGCATACTGAGGTTAGAGATGTTCTGTGATGTCAATATTTGGAAATAGCGGACGACTTGTGTTCATGATATCTTAATGCTCAGGCAAAACCACTAATTGTTATGCACTGGTCATTTGTGAGAGTTTTGCTTCCATAACATGTCTTCTTTAGGGGAAAGAAAACCTCCAAAATACACATTTAGGTGTTTATTTTACTACTTTTATCTATTTGTGTCTGTAGATTTCTCCTAAATTCACCAAAAGTTACCATTAGATAGTGGAAAACTTCAGAAAACTTGTAATTTCGAAAAACATTATTTCCTTATAGTTCAAGTATAATCCCAAGTATACTTTATGTAATAAGTATACTATTCAATGTACTAGTAGTACAATACTTCTTGGGACTAAATTGGTCCACTTTTTAGTTTATAGAAGTATACTTTTAAGTATACTTTAAATGTAAGAGTTTGCATTCAAGATGTATTTCGTACTGCAACTATACTACAAGTGAACTTATAGGTATACTGTTAGTTTACTAG
>CAKAOH010040130.1:0-14167 GCA_916701665.1 Sebastiscus tertius
TATATATATAATTTCAGTTAAAATATGAATAGTAGTAACATCTAGTGGCTGTTCGACAAACTGCAGCTGAAACTTCATATAAAACTCTACAGCTTATTCTTCCAGTGCCTCTACTGCTGATGTTTGGTTTTACATAACACAACAGTAACATAGTAATGTCCCTGAATGTAACTTTACATAACAGAGTCATGTCATAACGTCCCTGAATGTAACATTAAACTGTTTGTCTCTATTCAGTGTGAATCATATCTCCTGTCCTGTGTTGATCCTCCACGCTGAGGACGATAGTGTCGTTCCTTTCCATCTCGGCAAAAAGGTTTGAGAGAGTTTTACCTCAAGTTTATAACCAAGATATTTTTATAGAATAATTGAATTCATTGAACTGTCTTTCAGTTGTTGAAATAGTAAACTAAATGCTGTGTTGTTTGTGGCTGCTTGCTTCCTCCTCCTGCAGCTTTACAACTTGGCGTCCCAGTCAAAGAGCCTCAGCGGTCACAAGGTTCAGTTTGTTCCTTTCCACTCCTCTCTGGCCTACAAGCACAAGTTCATCTACAGGAGCCCAGAGCTGCCAAACATCCTCAGGTACCAGCAAAACAACCACGACCACAGACCACTGTCAAAATACCACATTAAAACTCAGAGAAACAGTCCGACGTTTGACCTCCTGAAGGTGACACTAACATTTATATCTGTGTTTTGTTGTAGTGATTTCCTCGGGACAGCTCACCAACAGACGGACGATTCAGCCTGAAAACAGACTCTTAATGGAACGAACACAAACACACATTACCGTTTGTTTTCTGATCGGACTGAATATTCTCGCATGAACTGAATAACAAACACATCATTCCTTTTTATTTCTGCGTTGCCGTTCCTCTCACACCAACACTGGCTTCACAAAGCACGGTTTTTAACGTTCTGCAGAGCGAGGAGGAGGACTCCGACAATGATCATACCAAACTGTCAAACGAACAGAGAGACTTTTTATTGTTTTAATATTTTGATGATCTTGATTCTTCACAATCTGCGTGATTTTAATTTTTGTTTGCTGTTTTGGGGTCCATCTGCTCATGTCTGACTCTTTTCGAGATCCAGTTTGTTTTTAATAAATGTCTTCTCAGCTTGAAGGCCTGTTATGACTTGAATTATGAATTAAATATTTCTTGTTTTATGTAGCTGTGGTTTTATTGATTTTTTTGGTGGCAGAGAAAAACACTGAAGCTATGAGGGCGAGTAAAAATCTGAAACAAGTATAAAAATACAATATAACATCAACGACCACGTTACAAGTGCAAACGGTTTGTTTTCAGCAACAGACATGAGGGCAGCAAATACAGTACTGAATAAACTAACAAAAGCTTTTTAGTTTGAGTCTGACAGTCATAGTATAGCATGTCATAAAAGATTAAAACAAAGTCTAATATAGTATGTTATAAAAGATGTAAAATGACATAAAAGTGATAGTATAATAATAAAAAGTCAGTATAGTATGTCGAAAAAAGTTTAATAAAAAATCATAGCACAAAGTTCAAAAAAAGTCATATCGAAACATTTCACTGAAAAGTCATAGTATAGTATGTAAAAACTTTCACCAAAAAAATGTAGAAACATTCAAAACATACTATACTATGACTTTTCATGACATTTTTTGACATACTATATTATTACTTTTTATGATTTTTTTCATCATAGTATACGATTTTCTAATTTTTTTGACACACTACTGTGACTTTTTTAATGAAATATGTTGTTTTTTTTGACATGCTACAATAATAATCTTTTTTTCTACAGACTATATTATGACTTTTTTCTGGGTACTATCCAATGACTTTTTTTCGCCATAACATACTTTTACTTTTTTGTACTCTTTTTTTTGGCTTTCCATATTATGACTTGGAAATATGCGGCAGAGTGGGGTTCGAAACAACAAGGGAAACATTTCATTTTACTTTACCACAGTAAAGTACATTTATCAAACACGCAGTCAAATTTATTACAATTTCTGGTTTTCTGTTGCATAACCCCCCAGTTGTATCTCTGGTAAATCATACTCAATAAAAGGAGACGCTCGTCTCACTCCACTGTCGGGCACCGGGCATCTGTGTGAGGGTGGTGATCGAACCCCGCTCTGCTGCAGCCAGACCCGGGAACTTAGCAACCAAGCCACCAATGCCACACGCGCTGAGGACTGATCTCTTCGTATATTTCACTTCGTCATTAGAAGTTAGACCTGAAAACAGACTGTGCCACATAAGGATCGAACCCACAACCTCCAGTATTCTAACCAGGTATCTACCACACTGAGCTATCTGACCGTAAACTCTGATGTAGTGTTTCTTTTTGTATTTGACTTCTTCATTTGAAGTTAGCCCTCAAAACTCACTATGTCGCATAAGGATTGAACCAACAACCTTCAGTATTTCAAGCAGATATCTACCGCCCTGAGCTATTTCACAAGTCATATTACATGTCAAAAGAAAGAGTACAAAAAAATCAAAGTATAGTATGTTGAAAAAAAAATTAATAGTATAAGCATGTCAAAAAATAAATCATAAGCATGTTTAAAAAAGTTGTAAAAACTCATAGTATTTCGAAAAAATTAATAAAAACTCATAGTATAGTATGTTTGAAAAAGTCACAGTAAAGTGTGTCAAAAAATGTCATCGTATACTATGACGAAAAAAGTCATAAAAAGTCATAGTATAGTTTGTTGAAAAATTTGATGAAAAAAATAGTCATAGTATTTTTATGAAATTTTTCGACATACAATACTATGACTTTTTTTTAATGAAACTTTCGACATGTCAACTATGTCAAAAAACAGTTATAGTATAGTTTTTCCAAAAAAGTATAAAAAAGTCATAGTATGTCAAAAAAAGTCAGAAAAATGTCATAAGATATTATGTCGAGAAATGTATAAATGTCATAGTATAGTATGTGAAAAAGTTAATATAGTACGTCAAATAAAGGCTGAAAACTGCCATAATATGGTTTGTCAAAAATAGCCACAAAAAAACCATGGCATAGTGTTTCGATAAAAGTAAAAAAAAGTCAGTATAGTAGGTCGAAAAAGTAGAAAAATTAAATACAGTACAATATAACATCAATGACCACGTTACAAGTGTAACCAAAGTTTATTTTTAGCAACAGACATGAGTGCAGCAGATACAGTACTTAAGAAACTGACAAAAGCTTTTTAGTTTGAGTCAGACTGACATTCATGTTGAGTAGACAGTGTTTCTGAATGGACTACATTACCCATAAAACGCATGTAATGCAACACTGAGGCCTTTGTGTTGCGTTCATGTCATGTTGGAGTTAGCATCATTGTCCGTTTCAGACTTGTAAACACCGTTCACATCAACATCCAAGTTGTGAAAGAAATTTTAAAAATGTGCGTATAATATAACTAAAACAATTATGAAAACTAAATGTCCACTAAAATCTGTTCAAGGTTATTAAACACAAATTTAATAGACAGCAATAACAATATAGTGCTATATTGTTAATTCACAGTATTTTTAACCCTCACACGACCAATTGTTTCCCGATGACGTGAAGTCATAAATGTGAATCCAAACATTGACTTTAATCCCACATGACCTGAATGCAACATCTGCGCCATCAGCTGTATGAATGAAGCTATAAAGTGCAGAAAAAAAGTTCCCGGAAAAAACACAATAATCCCAAACAACATTATCTTCACCTGAAAGTCAGGGGAATAAAGTAAATGGTAAACGTACAGGAAGTCAAAGGAATACATTTTGAGTTATACTGAAAATCACCAAAAACACAACAAGCTGATCAGTTCAGTGGAAGTTAAGGGACGAAAATCTTTAGTTTCAGTTCAAGGTTGGAAACCACTGTAGGTTAATGGGGTAGATTGCTCTCCACTGTATACTTAATAGCACACCAACTTCCAGTGTATGTCAATGGAGTAAATACAACTATTTGAAGTCAATAGAAAAATTACAAGTTGTAACTAAAGTCATTGGAACAAAAATGACAGTTTAATGTTGACTCCACTGTAATTTGAAGTAGAACTAAAGAAATAGAGGACATTACTGAGAGTCAATGGGTCAGATTCTACTGGAGGCTTAGAAGGCAAACTTTGTTCTACTGTAAGGCACTGGAGTAAATATGACTATACTGTAGTAATGTCACAGCTTGACTGAAAGTCAATGGCAAACTTTTATCTTCTAAAGTCTACATCAGTGGAACACATATTGACTTCACATATTGACTTGGAGTCAAATGTAAAAATGAAGCTGAAAGTCAATGGCAAACTTTTTTTTTAGTTCTACGGTATATAAAATCAATGTGATAGATACTTTGTTTTTAAGTCACGTAAGAATGAGAACTAGCAGTAAAGTACTGCAAAATAACGGGACATCTTATTTTTACTTTTAATTATGGTTGGACAATATGACACTATGAAACCGTGCGACGGTAGAAATGTGTCCACCGGTGGAGATTTGGCAATACCGTTTCCACCGCGGTAGCAATTCTTGTGTGATCTCGTGATTCACGTATGATTGCACATAATATCACGATATCGCGAATCCAGCTGCCTCGGATACTAGGTTACTACTGTAAGGCATCCAAGTAAATATGATTATATAGTAATCACAGCTTAACTGAAAGTCAACGGAGAGCTTTTTTTATCTGCTAAAGTATCTCTACATCAGTGAAATATATATTTGACTTCCAGCTGTGAATACTTAGCAAAAGGTTTCATTGTAAGTCAATGGAACGAAGATGAGAATTGGAAATTAATGGAAAACCTTTAACTAAGTTCCATCCAGTAAATGTATTATTCCAAATGATCGTCCTGTAATGACTTCTTACAAATTTGAACTTTAAGCTTTTAGACGTTTGTTTGAGTTTAAACCTAGAAATTGGAAAGTGTTTTCATAAACAGCAATCAATAAATGAGGACTTGTGCTAAATACTGTGTAAATATATATTATGTCTTTTGGATTTACAGTTTAAATGTTCAAATTCAGAACTCTTGGACTTTGTTGCTGTTCGCTGACCTTTTTTTTTTCCAGTTTTATCTTCTAGTTCATGTTAGTTTTATCTGTTTAGAAGGCTAACATGGAGCTGCTGGCTAAATCTCTCAGACAAACTGGCATGACTGACACGAGGGCAAGAAAGTAAAGAAAGAAAAATGACGAAAGTTAAATGTCTCGGGGCGAGTTATTCCTTCCAGATTGTGTTCAGTGATTGAGACATTCAGGTTCTGACTGATCCTCGATCAAATACCTGCTGCAGGAAGGCCCTGCTGGTCGGCTCCTCCGTTACGGGACTCGAACGGCTCGTTGGGCGCCGGGATCTTCACGTCAGACGGTTCTACCCCCCAGATCTCGCGGGCGTACTGGGAGATGGTCCGGTCGCTGGAGAACTTTCCGGATGCGGCGATGTTACGGATCACCATCCTGGTCCACTCTTTGGGGTTCTGAAAGGAAACAGGAAACAACTGGTTGTTGGTTCAAAGGGTTTGTTGTAATTCATTTGAATCATCAGAACAAAAGAAGAAAAACTGATTTAGAAAATATCTAGTCCTCTGATAAAAAAAAATCAGGTCAAAGACTACAACTCCCAGGATGCATTTCACCAAGAAACATCCAATCACAGAGCTGCTCTGAAGCTCAAGATTACACTTTATATAGAGACCTGATCAAACACTTCACGTTCTGGTTCTTGATCAGGAATAATTTAGTAATTCATCAACACCTCTGATCAGGGTCTGAAATCTGCTTTTTTTACTTCCTGCCACTGTGGTAGGTATTTTTGTTCATCTTCCACTCAGACATTTTATCCGCCACTTTTGAAATCTCTGCGCTAAATGAAGGAATAACATTTTAGATCTGATGTCATTCAATGTTTGTTATATTTTACATAAACACATTATATACATGGTAAATTACAGTGTTGGAATTACACCGTAGCTTCTGGGGGAGAACTGTTTTTGGGGGTTGGAGGGTACTGTACTTTGCTATTGTGGTTATTTAGTGATTCATTAAGTCTTGTGTTTTTTTTTATATATTGTATTATTATTGTTGTCATATATATTGCTCGAATTGTTTGTCATCACTTTTATGTAGTCATATTATTATTTCTGTATATTTATCTTGTCTCTAGGTTTTTGTTATATTCGTGTAGTCTTAATGTGTGCAAAATAAATAAACAAACATTATCTGCATAAAAACACAATTCAATTGATTAAGAAATAAACGATTGTATTTTTATTTAAACATTTGCTTTGATTAAAAAAAGCCTTGGCATTAGTAGTTTTAATAACATATTATAAGTTGTTTAGAGCAGCTAGCGATATGAAGTCAAACAGAGCATAATTCTCTTTCTATTATCTATTTTATATTGATGTGAAAACATCTACAAACAACTGGATTTATTACATTTTCTCACCAAAAACTACATTTTAAAAAAGCTTAGTAGGAATATTGGCTTTTTCAGAATAAGGACAAAATACTGAATATTTTGTGAATGTAAACAGTCAGTGACTTATAGAGGAATAAATACAGAAAATACAAAAATAAACTGGATAAAAATAAAGATTTTAATAGAAAATGCAACCATTTATTTATAATTTATATTCTATTTCTATATTGTATTGTTTTATTATTTAATATTATTTAAAATTGTATTTGTCTCGTAAAATCACAGCCCTGTATGTCTAAGTGCTTTATCAGTAACACAAAAATAAAATATAACAGCAACACTCTTTGGCTGCTACGGGAACAGTCGTGAATGATATTAATATCCATCTCAACATCTCACTCAGAAAGAAAGAACATAATCCACTCTTCAGGTTTGACCACAGCGAACAGTAAACAGGTGAGTTACCTTGTACAGCTCACTGACTCTCTCCTGACACCTGACGTAGTCCTCGAAATCAGCAAACACTTTAAACCTGAAACACACAAATGTTCATGTTAATGTTTCATATGTTTTAACGGTGTAACTGTCTTAAAGTAACAAATATAATTGTTTGCAGTTGTTGGAAGCTGCATTATTTTGCTCTGTTGATGGAACTAGGCTAACAGGTGATGTTTACCTGTCGTGGTTCATCAGCATGTTCACCAGGTCTCTGAAGAGTTCAGGTTCTGTGGGACTGAAGAAGCCCGCCTGGATCTGATCCACAGCCAGTTTCAGCTCCGGCAGACGCTCGTAGAACTCTGTGGCGTTGTACCTGCAGGACAGGTAAACAGGAAGTGATGTCATTCCCTGCACACTTTGGTTCAGATCTTTGTGCTCCTGCCTGAGTCATTCTGGTGACCTCTGACCTTTCCTCTATAGCGCCACCATCAGGTGATGCAGCTGAGAGCAAAGGTGCATTCAAGAACACTCGGACATCTGAGAGTCGTCTGCTGAACAAGCATCCAAAACATCTAGAATTTTGTATAAATTTTTTTATAATAATGTGTTTCCTTATTTTGAATGCAACTATAAATAAATCATGTTTTAAATTTGCTTATTTATTTTATTTATTTCTAATTATTAAATTTCCTATTCAGTTGTCATTATTATTTCTATTCGTCTTCTTTAGTTTCTGAAAACACAGCTTGTTAACACAAGTATAAATTCCATAGCAGTAATAATAATAATAATAATAATAATAATAATAATAATAATAATAATAAGATATATATAATAAACTCTAGAAACTCTTAATACAGCACATCAAAAACACATTTAAAATGTCTACTTGGACATTTTACCCTTTTCTGACATTTTATGAACCAAACGATTCATCAATAAATCAGAAAACAGTCGGCAGATTAATCAATAAAAGAAAGAATCATAAAGTGTTCTAAAGACGGAGGAACCCAACAATTTCAAAGTGTCCTTGAATGCCATGGAGAACCATGGCATTCAAGCCATGGAGAAGAG
The DNA here is from genome assembly GCA_916701665.1 of Sebastiscus tertius. Taxonomy (NCBI): domain Eukaryota; kingdom Metazoa; phylum Chordata; class Actinopteri; order Perciformes; family Sebastidae; genus Sebastiscus; species Sebastiscus tertius. The sequence continues at coordinate 7,915 of CAKAOH010040130.1, forward strand.
TTCCTGCCAAAGAGTCAAGAAGCAAAGAGATGAAACTCTGGTGTTTTTAGACAACAGCCGCTGCCGCCATTTTGGACTGAAAACTCTTATTATATTTATAATGTTTATAATGTTTTATCGTTCAACACAGGCCATTTCAGTAGAATATGACAATAGAATTGAAATAATCTAGTTTTACTTTTATACGGCACGTTGTAGTGTTAGTCGCTTTCAGTCCAAAATGGCGGATGCGTAGCTCTGCTGCTGGGCGCTGATGTTGACATATACGTTCTTTATTCCTGCTCTCAAATGCATCACCACATGACACCAGACAGGAAGTGATGTAAAGCCTCCTCCTCACCCCTTCTTGTCCATCTCGTCCACGTCCGTCACCCTCATGCCGAAGATGAAGAGGTTCTCCTCCCCGGCCTCCTCGGCCATCTCCACCGTGGCTCCGTCCATCGTGCCGACCGTCAGAGCGCCGTTCAACATGAACTTCATGTTTCCTGTTCCGGAAGCTTCGGTTCCTGCTGTGGAGATCTGCTCCGACAGGTCGGCAGCCGGGATCACTGGGTGGCCGAAGCAAACACACCCACACAGAGAGACAACACGTCAGAACATCTATTAAGACACAGTTATTATTATTATTATTATTATTCTTCCTCCTCCTCCTCCTCCTCCTCCTCCTCCTCCTCCTCACCTCTCTCAGCCAGAGACACTCGGTAGTTTTCCAGGTAGATCACTTTGAGTTTGTCTCCCACCGCCGGGTCGTTATTGATCACCTGACCCACTGAGGTGATCAGTTTGATGATCATCTTGGCCATGTGGTACCCGGGAGCCGCCTGCAGAGGAGGAGAGGGTTAAACTCTGTTGTCAGGTATCAATATGGATTCATATTGATTATAAACTGATCACCTTTCCTCCGATCATCACCGTCCTGGGAACAAACTCTCTGTTGGGCTGCAGCTTGATTCCTGAACAAAAACAAACACATCAAGGAAGTTCAGACGGAGGACGTGTCGGAGGGTCAGTATACAGTATGTATGTATATGTCGGTCTTATATGTATACATGTCTGTATATGCAGTATGTCTAAGTCACGGCCGGTCTTACGGTTGTAGAGCGTGACGGCGTGCAGACAGTTGAGCAGCTGTCTCTTGTACTCATGGATTCGCTTCACCTGAACGTCAAAGATGGAGTCCGGGTTCACCTGGACCTCGTATTGTTTCTGCAGGAAGGCCGAGAACTTCAACTTACTCTCCTGTTAAAGAGACAGACAGACGTGTTAGAGGGTCAAAGAGACAGACGGGTCAGAGAGAGAAACAGACAGACAGGTGTCTCTGTACCTGTTTGACTTTGGCCACGTCTCTGATAAAAGCTTCATCGTCGACAAACTGGAGGATTTTCTTCAGCTGGTGGAGGTCAGTGAGGAAGTCGTCTCCGATCCTCTGCAGCAATAATCAATCAATGCATTCATCAATTACTAGTATTATTATTATCATTATTATTATTATAGAGCTATTCTGATAATCAATCAACCGTTTCAGTGAAGGTCTGCTGATTTCTTTTGTTTTATTTATTAATAATCTGAATATTTTTATCGAAGAAGCAGTTTGTAAATATCTTCTTGGGCTTTGGGGAGGTTTTCACTATTTGTTTTATATTTAACAGACCAAACAATGAATAAAATTGATCAATTAATCAGTAAAATAATTGGCAGATTTATTGATAATGAAAATAATCATTATTCTAGCAGCAGGCTGACTGATGAAGAGCTGTAGTTCCTGGCTCATCTCCACTCGATTCATAAAACCTGAACATCCAGCCAGCTGTGGATTTACAGGTCCGTCCTGTACAGGTGAGTCTCAGGTATGTTCATACCTCAGCGATGATGTCAGCCAGGCCGGGGTTACACAGCAGCAGCCAGCGGCGAGGAGTGATGCCGTTAGTTTTATTCTGAAACTTCTCAGGATCCACCTCGTGGAAGTCTTTAAACCTGCAGCCACATTATTATTCAGACATCACACTGAGTCACTTACTGCAGTAAAAGTACCACAACATAAAAATACTCCATTACATGTCCTGCATTCAAAATGTTACTTAAGTAAAAGTATAAAAGTATTATCAGCTAAATATACTTTAAGTATCAAAAGTTATTAATTATACAGAATAATCTATATTATATTATATTATTGCATTATAATTATTGATGCATTAATGTGTTCATCACTTTAATGTTGCAGCTGGTAAGGTGGAGCTGCTTTTAATGACTTTTTGGGATATTTTACGAATATTTTCCGCATATTTAATTATTTTTGTATGATAATTTATTAATATTTTCTGAAATGTAACTTATATTTCTATGATATTTACTAATATTCTTTTGTATATTTTACTAATGTTTTTAGGATATTCTACTGATATTTTGGATATTTTAAAAAAAATGTTGTCTGATACTTTATTAATATTACTATATAATATAATATAATATATTTGGGATATTTTATTTGTTCATCACTTATATGTGTCAGCTGGTAAAGGTACAGCTACTTTGAATGACTTCTCAGGATATTTTACGAATATTTTTCGCATATTTTATGAATTTTTGTCTGATACATTTTTAATAATTTTCTGATATTTAACTTATATTTTTATGATGTTCTACTAATATATTTTCGTATATTTTACTATTGTTTTTTTCGAATATTTTACTGATATTTTGAAAATTTTGTCTGACACTTTACTAATATTTTTCTGCTGTTTTTGGGATATTTTATTTGTTCATCACTTTATTGTGTCAGCTGGTAAAGGTGGAGCTACTTTTAATTGCTTTTTTGGGATATTTTACAAATATCTTCCGCATATTTTATTAATTGTCTTATAATTTATTCATATTTTTCTGATATTTAACTTAATTTTTTATGATATTCTACTAATATTTCATTAGAATATTTTAATTTTTTTTTTAAATATATTTTTCTGCTATTTTCTTTGTTCATAAGTTTAATGTTGCAGCTGGTAAAGGTGGAGCTATTTTTAATGACTTCATATACTGCTGGTTGTTTAATCTATAATAAGACATCATTATTTATTAGTTGATTATATATTTTGTTTAATAATCTGAATCTGTAAAGTAACTAAAGTTGTCAGATAAATGTAGTGGAGTAGAAAGCAGTACTAGAGTAAATGTACTTGGTTGTAACGACCAGTGATCAGTCTTTGCTCTGATTGGTCGTCTCCTGGACTCACACAGTGTTCTTGACGATGTCCGAGTGAATCTGAGCGACTCCGTTGACGGCGTGCGCTCCGACCACACACAGGTGAGCCATGTTGATCCTCTTCGGCTCTCCCTCCTCGATCAGAGACATCCGGCGCAGACGGTCGGTGTCTCCGGGGAACATGGCCGCCACCCTCTGACAGAGACGCAGCACAAATACTTTAAAATGTGTATTTATACACAGAGGGCTGGCAGCTCTCTTAGTGTTTGAGAGCAAAAAAGGACAATAGTAGATTATAGAGTAGAGCTCAGTAGAGCCCAGTAGAGCCCAGTAGAGTCCAGTAGTGCCCAGTAGAGTCCAGTAGTGCCCAGTAGAGTCCAGTAGAACTCAGTAGTGCCCAGTAGAGTCCAGTAGAGTCCAGCAGAGCTTAGTAGAGTCTTACCTCCAGGTGTCTCCGGTTGATCTCGTAGATGATCTGCAGGTGTCGAGGCAGGAGCTGTTCAAACAAGAAGACTGGCCAGCGCTCCAACGCCTCCGGGAGCACCGTGTGGTTGGTGTACGCACAGGTACGAGAGGTGATGTCCCACGCCTGCACACACACACACACACACACACACACACACACACGTAGAATACACAATCATAAGCCGACATGAACCAGAGGTCTTTACAGTACTCTGTTACTGTCAGTCAGACCTTGTCCCAGTCCAGCTTCTCGATGTCCACCAGGATCCTCATCAGCTCAGGGATGGCCAGAGCTGGGTGGGTGTCGTTCAGCTGGATCGCCACCTGGCGGGACAGGAAGCACAGGAGTCACCACCACAACCACCACCACAGAAGAAGGAACAGCTTTATACAACCTTGGTCAGTGTGTTCCTATTATATTCATATTACTGCTGCATTAATGTCTCTGATGCATTTTAACTCCTTCATATCCTATTGGCTGGTTTCATCTGCAGCAATGCATCATGGTCTATAAGATCATCATGTGTTTGTAGTTTAATCTGCAGCAATGCATCATGGTCTATAAGATCATCATGTGTTTGTAGTTTAATCTGCAGCAATGCATCATGGTCTATCAGATCATCATGTGTTTGTAGTTTAATCTGCAGCAATGCATCATGGTCTATCAGATCACCATGTGTCTTGTGAGAACCATGTCTCTCTGATGTTTCCAGTTGATCCAAGAAGCTTTTTAAAGAGTTCATTGATCTTCAGGAGGATGAGGAGGACTTCCTCTTTATCACAAACATTCAACATCAACACATCTGGACACACCTGGTTTTACCTGGACAGGAAGGAACTATAGCTGTCAGATAAATGTAGTGTAGTAGAAGGTATAATAGTTCCCTCTGAGATGTACTGTAGTGGAGTAGAAGTAGACAGTAGCAGAACATGGAAATACTGGAGTCTTTTTCTCACCTTATCAGGAAACGTGTCGAAGCACGTCCTCACCGGGTCTCTGCAGCCGAACTTGGAGGATTTGAACCTGCGGATGATGTCCTGCAGCGTGGCCGCAACCACGAAGTACTCCTGCTTCAGACGCAGCTCCTTCCCCTCAAAAAACTACACACAGATCAGTTCTTTATCATCCAGCATGTTTCTACATTTATAGAGACTCCACGGAGCTCAGTGGAAGTACAAGTAGAAAGTATCAGAACATGGTAAATACTCCAGTAAAGTACCAGTAGCTCAAACATGTACTCACGTTGTCGTTGGGGTAGAGGACTCTGGAGATGTTCTCCGCCAGGTTCCTGTCCAGAACAGCTTCAATGTAATCTCCAACATTAACTGTGAAGCAGAAACACAGAGTCCGTTCAGACTGAAGAACCACTACTGAACCTCCCGCTGGTATTTACTAGTAATACAATGTAAATACATTTACTGAAGTACTGCACTTTAGTACTAATTTGAGGTACTTGAAGGTGTTACTTGGGCTCTAGCTCACTATCTTTACAAAATCGATTAATGGAGAAATTAATCAGCAGATTAATTCTCAATGATGATGAAGATGATGAAGACGTACAGTTCTGCAGTTTGAAGTCATTCGGAGCTTTAGCCGACCACAGTCTCATCGTGTTTACAGTGTTGTTATGGTAACCAGGAACTGGAGTGTCATAGGGCATCGCCAACACCACCTACACAACAACGACAACATGTCATTTCTCTCCTGACAGTGACCGGCAACGATCAGACGTCATAACATCAGCTGATCATATCTGACCTGAGTATCGACCCACTTCACGCCGCTCTCTGTCGTCTCCACTCGTCCGTAGAAATGAACCGGCAGCATGTACTCCGGTCTGGCCTTCTCCCAGGGGTTCCCGTACCTCAGCCAATCATCTGCCTCCTCCACCTGATGGGGGGCGGAGCAACACGTCAGCCAATCACACACCTCCTGAACCCCGTGTGTGTGTGTGTTGGTGTGTGTGTGTGTGTGTGTGTGTGTGTGTGCGTGTATACCTGCCATCCCTTACTGATCTTCTGGTTGAAGATGCCGAACTCGTAACGGATACCGTAACCGTACGCTGCCAGACCGAGCGTTGCCATGGAGTCCAGGAAACACGCTGCAGGGACGAAGACAGGAAGTTTTTAGAGAGTTAAGACATTTTTGTAAAGAGTTTCTACATACACGCGACCTCACTCTCTACAGTCGTCCTCACTCTCTACTGTCAGCCTCACTCTCTACAGTCCTCGCGTCTCTACAGTCAGCCACAAAAGTTGTCTTCGCTCTCTACAGTTGTCTTCGCTCTCTACAAAAGATCCTCGCTCTCTACAGTCGTCCTCGCTCTATTCAGTCGTCCTCGCTCTATTCAGTCAGTCTAGCTCTATACAAAATGTCCTCGCTCTCAACAGTTGTCTTCGCTCTCTACAGTCGTCTTCACTCTCTACAAAAGATCCTCGTTCTCTACAGTCCTCGCTCTCTACAGTCGTCCTCGCTCCCGCTCTCTACAGTCGTCATCGCGCTCTACAAAAGGTCCTCGTTCTCTACAGTCGGCCTGTAAACAGAAATTGTGAATGTTTACCTGCCAGTCGTCCCAGTCCTCCGTTGCCCAG
>CAKAOH010040131.1:0-74793 GCA_916701665.1 Sebastiscus tertius
TCCGTCAGAGAACTCTTCAGCTGTTCACTTATCACAGCGGTTATGTCCTTTCTTATGGAGGAGAGGATGTCCGCTTTCACCGAGGCGATGTCCATGGTCACTTCAGCCGCGGGTGCGGGTGAAGCCTGGTCGGTGTTATTTGAACTCTTCGCCGAGGATGTGTTGGGCCTTGTGGTGGACAAGCCCTCGTACTTATATTTGCGCAGATTAGACGCCATCCACGCCGATTTTACCGACCTTTAACTGCACCCTGGTTAGATGAGGGTAGATTCTAAGCTTTTTGCGTGCTTTTTTTAAAACGAAAATGTTGTTTAAATACGAAATTAATCAGGATTCTGCAGGAGCTCTGAAAAGTACGTCTTATTCCATTTGCGGCTGGCCACGCCCCCCAATTATGCAGTATTAACGGACTTTTTTTAGTATTCCGTTAGCATAACATTAACTAGCTTATCTTGTCTGGATGATTGTGTAGTTGGCATTTGGCTTGTAGATCTTAATGTCATATACCTACCTGTTTGTAAACTGGACATCGGCCTCCAAAGATTTACATATTTTGAACTGCTGACACCAAAACACATCAGTGACTGTAATGGGTGCCAAACTGTCGAGCTCCTCCTAAATCATAAAGATCAATATCATTAACTAACTTAAATTGTGTTATATATCACCCCTTTGCCTCTGTCAGCTTCTCTTTATATGGGTATTTGTCTTTCGTACGTACTTTATACATTTCTGATGATGAACAATTGACAGATGACAGATGAATAGGCCGGTGACAGATAATGATAGTTTACTATAGCTCTGTTCACTACCCTCCAAAAATGGCAGCGCGCCCTAGAATGCTCCAAGATTCCCATTCCCTATACATATACACTAATGGGATCCCAAATGTGATGCTAACGCTAGCTGTTGTGGCTAGCCTCATTCCTCCAACATATAACATTAGCATGTGCATATCAGCTACATTACTATCTTCATGATATCCCAGCTGCTGAGCGATCTCAAACCATATATTGTCCTTTATTTGGTTGTGGAGGGAGTAGTGTTTGTTGTACATTATTGGGTGTTGAGAACGGGATGGTCCATTATTCTGAAACACCAATAGTCCAAAAAATGTGCAATAGGACAGAAAAAAGACCATTAGTCTGACAGTCCATTACCCCGAACACAAATGCCCATTGTTCTAAGGCCCTGAAAATACACACTCTCCGTGCACAAAAAAGAAGCTCATTGTTAATTATTATAGCCTACAGGCTAGGCTTCATGGTCTTATACAGATCAATTAGAAGATCAAATGTACATTTTTTTCCAGCGATATTTCAGGGTCCGGACAAAACTTTGAATCTAATGTGAATTTGTATTTTTCTTGCCATCACAACATCCCAGATATTTGCAGAGACTAAACTGGTTTCAGAGGTTTTAACCTGGATTCACTGGGATGGTGGTACTGGACTTATTTTTTATATAATATTATTATAATATCTAACAGGCTTTCATCAGTATCAAAGAAACAAAGATATTTTCTGTACAACAATGCTGTTTTTATTCAGTCACTTTCTTCACATGAGAGAAGTTTCCATTTACGCTCAAAATAAATGTGAAGCCACAGAACAAAGAGTGTCACTAGGACTGCAGACTCAACCAACGATAAAAAACAACCTTCAGCCATGGTTCTCTGCTGTCTCAATGACCCTCCTATTACACACATATTACCCGTTTCTGGTTCTGATGTTTGCTTTAAATTACATATCCTCAAATTTGATTTGTTTGAAAGCAAAAACCCTAAATACAATATAAATGATTTAGTGTTCTCCACTTGAATTACAAACCTGGTGTAAAGAATATTTAAAACACAATTTAGACTGCAATGTGGGGAGAAAACATTTACAAACAATTAGGGCTGTCAATTGATATATGATATTTAATCACGATTAATTGCATGATTGTCCATAGTTAATCGCGATTAATCGCACACAAAATGTACCTTAAAGGAAGATTTGTCAAGTTTTCAATACTCTTATCAACATGGGAGTGGGCAAATATGCTGCTTTATGCAAATGTGTGTATATATTTATTACTAGAAATCAATTAAGAACACAAAACAATGACAGATATTGTCCAGAAACCCTCACAGGTACTGCATTTAGCATAAAACAATATGCTCCAATCATAATATGGCAAACTGCAGCCCAACAGGCAACAACAGCTGTCAGTGTGTCAGTGTGCTGACTTGACTATGACTTGTCCCAAACTGCATGTGATTATCATAAAGTGGGCATGTCTGTAAAGGGGAGACTCATGGGTACCCATAGCCCGCTACAACCTTAAAGAAATTGGTGGCATTAAAATGAATTTGCGTTAACACGTTTTCATTGCGTTAACTTTGACAGCCCTAGAACAAGGTAATGTTATAATTTATAAACTGTAACTTAAAGTTATTTATTTCCCTCCTGCAGCCTTAGCACTCCCTACATACAGAGTAAAGCCGTTTTTAATATTGCTAAAGCCGGAGTGATATAACAGAGAGAATATGGTGACCCCTCAGACATGTCAAAAAGCTTTTTACAGTGAAAAGAAACACATGGAACATTTTTCAAAAGTGCATAAAATGTGATGAGCATGGACTTACTGATGTGTAAATAATATAACAGATGTTCTGCAGGATGAACGTGTGCTTATCAGCTTGTTGCTCTCTGACTTTAGTTTGTTGTGTTTGTGCTTTGTAAGTTTTAAGCTCACTTATGTTCGGAGAATATACCAAACTGTCAAGTAAAGTGGTAGGAAAGGCATTTCAAATATACAGCAGCTGCTCACACATGTAGGCTACTCATGTCTTTCCTTGTAGTTAAAGGAACAGTCCAACATTGAGAAATCCTCTTGGTTCTACAGAAGAGAGATATCAGTAAAGAGAGACTGATCTTAGTACGACAAGAGTTGACGCAGGGGGGAAAGTAGTAGAAAGTATAATTTTCTTAATGAAATATAATAATCTTATTGAACTTCAGGGAAACCAGAATTGGCACATCAGCAAAGACCACGTAGGGCAGTACTCACCACCCAACCCTACTAACTAGAGCCTAGAACACACCTTCCAACTGCTCTAAGTCTGTCTGATTCACAAAAAAGAAAGCTTTGTGCTGCAGAGCTAGAGTTTCTGGCAACTGATGATAAGATCAGCATGTTTTGTTCAGTACTTCATCAGGGTCATGAGTTCTCTACTGAAACATGAAGCTAAAATAGTCCTTAAAGGACTTAGAAAAATGGAAATTTAAATATGTACAGCTCCATGGACTCATTTAGTAAAATGGACCTCTACTTTGAACTCAGCTTTTTTTTAAAGGAGTACTCCACAGATTTATCATGTCCCTCCTGTAACATTGTCAGACTTATAGATGAACACTTTTTTAAAAGAAGGATCAAAATCGATGTAGTAGAAGCAGAGATATCGTCTTTTCTGGTCAAAACCTGGTGCCTACATTACCCACAATGCAACGCAACCTGCTAACAGTTCTGTCAAAGAACGTATATTGTCAAGAAGTGAAAGTAAATTGTTCGTTCCATTGCAACATCAGCGTACAGCAGCAAAGCTACGCTTCCGCCATTTTGGACTGAAAGCAACTACCAGACGGCACTAAAACGTCAGCCTACAAAGTACCGTACAAAAGTAAAACACAATTATTTCTATTCTATTGTCATATTTAATCTCCATAACAAAATGGCCTGTATTGAACAATAAAAAAAATATAAATATAATAAGCGTTTTCAGTCTAAAATGGCGGCAGCGGCTGTCCAAAAACACCAGTTTTGTTTCTTTGCTTCTATACTCTATGGTTGTGTGGGAGATTGTATTGTGTTGTGCTAGCTAGCAGCTAATGTAGCCAACATATAAACTGATGATTTTGATGGAGCTAGGCCAGCTGTTCCACCCTGCTTCTGGTCTTTATGTTAAGCTAGGCTAAACACATCTCTCTCTGTCCTGGACACACGGCAATCAAACTCATATCCATCTGAAAAATCTGTGCTGTTGGCAAAAGAGCCCAGGACTGTGATTACTCCAGGCAGCATGCATGGGAATGAATTACAATATAATATATTTCTTGATTTTTCCTTGATGTGGATAAGTCGCTAAATTTGTTGCTAGTTGCTTTTTTTAGAAACTAAGTCACAAAGAGGGTTTGAAAAGTCACTAAATCTAGCGACAAATTTGCCAAGTTGGCAACATTTTATGATTCCCAAAATGTTGCACTGTTCCTTTAAATCACATATACAGTTTGTACAGCTGCAAGCTTCCAATGCTGCTCCATCAGCAGCTTCTTGGTTATGCTAACGGATGTTGTATCCAGTGAGTCCGATAGGAAATGGAGTGAAAGGCCGGCTTGTGCTTGTGGAAATCATCGAAGCCTTTTGGAGTTTCCTGATTTCGCTTTAAGAACGTCTGCTGTTTCCTCTGCAGTCTGTCAGCTCATCAGACCACCCGCACCCGCTGTGTTTATTTATGTGGAGGGTACAGACCGTTAGCTTGGATGTAGGCGTTCCTCTAATGACAGCAGGAAGCAGAGCCGACTCAGAGCAGGAAACATCCTGTTGTTTGCAGTCACAACCACCATGAAGAGAAACATAATGGAAATATCACTTGTCTTATTAGATAAAGGAGTACTTCACTGTTTTTCAGCCTTCTCTGTAGCTTTTTAATAGCTGCATTTATAATCAATAGACCTACATTATGTGGTGAAAAATCGTGAGGCAGCTAACCATAGGATGTGGTCGCATATATGCAAAAATTAAACCAGTGCTCCACTCCTCCACTAAGAGGCACCAACCAAGCCCTATGTGAGGACTGTGGATTAAGCTAAAGTGCACTTGTTAGCAAGGTGACTATGTGGTTAATATATTAGCATGCTAACGTTTAATGGGAGCTGGGCTTGCCCAAGTAATATAGTCGTGTTGAGTTGCTCAAACTGATTTCTTTCTCCTGCTGTTGGCTTTGCTTACTTTAGGTTCATGTTTTGGTAGGGTGACCATATTTTCAAACCCCCAAACTGGGACACTTAAGTGTACCGCACGTTCATGCACGTTCATGCACGCGCACGTTCATGCGCACGCACGCGCTAATATGCACACACCATAGGCGTTTTCATCAGGAGGGCTAACTTGGTGCATTTGAGCACAGAGTGGGTTCATAAAGAAGGCATTATTATAAGAGGGGGTGGGGGTGAAAGACGGAACAGATGGTCCTGAGGGAGTTATAAGCGGAGCAAAAAGCCTGTTGATGCTCAGAAGGAACTGTATCGAATAATTAATCAAAACGACACGTTTGATAAGCACACAAGCTCTGTGTGCCGTGTCCGTGCATGATTGCGGCTTGACCGCGCGCAGAATCATCCACGCTGTGCTGGCTCTCTGCATACTTATCTCATGCGCACAAAATAATTAACGAGTGGAACATGATAAACGTCTATGTAAGTATAATGTTATTATTTTAATTGTAGTGAAAACCGGGACAATTTGTCAGTGACTGTTGAAAACCGGGACATTTGAGTGTTTTACAGATATGTGTCGGGACTCGGAACACGTCAGCTTGAAACCGGGACAGTCCAGGATAAACCGGGACGTCTGGTCACCGTATGTTTGGGCCAATGAGCGCTGCTAATTGACCGTTTATTAAACCCCATGATTGTCGAATCGTAGCTTTCAGCTGTAACTATGGCACAGCAGAGTTTGGAGTTTATTTTAGTCTTTCCAAAATCAGGAATTATGGGCTCTACTTTAAGCTCTTAACGTTAGCATGTCCAGCTAAATAGCTTTACTGTCTACAATAGTAACCTAACATTACATCTGAGGACAGGAGTTAGCATGTCATTAGCTAGCTCCATTATTTTGTGGGGTTACAAGTACAGTGACCAGAATTCCGGTTTGTTAAGGTTTCAAGCTAGGTGTCCCGAGCCCTGACAAATATCTGTAAAACACTCACATTTTGTATTGTAACCTGTAAGTTACAGGTTATGGTACAAAACGCCTTGTTCAGGACTGGAGCATCCACTGTGATCCTGGATACTATGAGACTTTAGGCTAACGACGGTTGCTTTTGTCAACCTCAAAATCTGGGAACCATTGTTTCTAAAATGTCATCTGATTGCACCTCGAGCTCAACTTGACGGCTCCCAAATAAGTGTCAAGTTTCAGCTTGGTTTTGGGCCATTTTGCTTACGTAAAGCTTGGGTCTCTGGTTGGGTTCAGGGTTTGTAAGGCACTAGCCTTACAAGCTAACGATCAGTAACTGATGAAATAAAGCAAATATATTGATTTCTGGGACTCATATTTGGCAGTACCAGTTGCGTTGGGTCTTAAATATGCAGGTACTGGGTTTGAGTCTCAGTTTCAGGCCTGTGCAGAACTTTAACCACATCTCAGGGTTTGCTATGAATTCTGGGTATTGTAGGAACTGCTGTAACAAATCACAGCTTGACTATGATCAGAAAAAATATTTTTTCCTGTCAACACTTTTTAATCCTCTAATATTTATACTGCAACTGCTGCACAACAAAGGTCCCACAGGGATACATAAAGTTCTATCTTATCTATCTTTTGCTTCTATAAATACAAGTTACATTCATAGCTTGGCCTAAGATTCACAATAAAATCAGTGGAGTATTCCTCTATGATAATATTAGTGTGATGGTTAATGGTGGTAGCAGTTAGGTGGGTAAGTATTTTGGGGCCACAAACACAATCCAGTTCAGGCCAGGAGTAGTCCCGAGGCCCTGGTATAAATAAAGTTTTCATTATCAGTCGGTCTCATCATTTTGTTCCTCTGGGCTTCAGTGTTCAGACAGATGGAAGAGGAGAGCCACCAAAGAAGAAGACCTATCCTCCTCCGATGCAGAGCTGGGGAAAGATGGGAGAGGGCGCCTCTGTGGGAGTTCATCAGCAGACTTCCCCTCCTGCCTCCTCTGCTATTTCCACATCTCTACAGCGAGTCCGCCAACGCCGCCACACGCTCTACATGATGCTGCACTTCCCCTTCAACTTGTCAGCTCGTTTCTGTTTTCCCGAGCGCTTGCCGTCGATGCTCAGGCTCATGTCCCTCTTCTTCTCCAGGGACAGCAGCTCCTGGAACAGTTCCTTCACGTTGGAGTTCGTCTTGGCCGACGTCTCCATGAAGGCACACTTCCAGGCGGCGGCCTGAGCCTCAGCTTCCTTCGTCTCCACCTCGCGCTGGGCCATTTCGTCACTTTTGTTGCCCACAAGCATGATGGGAATGGACTCCACAGTACCTTTGATGGCCAGGACCTGGAGGGACATGGGATCGAGTCAGCACAACATTTCTGGAAAACTCATGATGCAGCTTTACAGCTTTCCAACTTTTCCAACCCAAAATTAGAAAAAATATAAACTGAGGAAAATGTGCCCCTTTGTTTTACTGGTGCTTAACTGAAACTAATATTTTATGAGTGTTTTACTTGGAACTCAATTTCAAAGAACCTCAAAGCTCATCTGTACGTAGAAAATCTGATCCAAGTTATGGTAACTAATTACTTAATTATTGTCAAAAATGATCATCATATCTACAATAAAATTATGATTAGTGACTGCTTCCATGTAGAACACGACCACAGCTTGCTAACGTGAGCCATCTAGCTGCTACGTTAGAACCACGGTAGCTAGAAAGGCTACCGACACTAGAAAGACACAACAACTAACCATAATATCTCTATAACTACATTTCTGATCAAATTGACACATGTTCTATTAACTATTAGTAAAAATTAGTAAATTAACAGTCAGATATAGTAGTAGATATTAACAGCTTTTAGATGTGAAACAGATGATTGGATTATACCTAATCATGCCCATTATCAAGGATGCAGCGTGTAGAACTATTTCAACCTTCTTTTAGCTGTGTCCCCCTCTCCAGCAGTGTAAAACAGACTCAAGAGCAAGTAAAAAAAAAAATAAAAAAATATAATTCAAAGCGGTAAACACCCACAGCATACAGCCAGCTGTCCTTCCTGCATTTGTCAGTTTAAACTGTGTTGTTTTCAGTCTGGATTATGACTTTAACTTCTTCATATGTGTGTTATATTACCATACGATCTGTGCACCGAGCTCTGATTGGTCAGTGGGTGGTGCTTTTATACGAGCTGATCTCTTATCTGGAACATAACCTGGAATAAAGACCACCGCTTCTAACATAAGAGGAAGTAATTACTCTTTCATGAAATATAAATTTAACTTTGAGGGGAAAAGACCACAACAGTAACTGTAACTGTAAGACAGCCATCTAGAAACTAAATTAAAGACTGTGACCTGTTGGTATATGGGTTTCAGCTCCTCCAGTGATTGGCGGCTGGTGATGGAGAAGACCAGGATAAAGGCGTGGCCCTTGGAGATGGAAAGGCGCTGCATGGCGGGAAACTGGTGACTTCCTGTTGTGTCGGTGATCTGCAGCGTGCAGACGCTCTTATCACAGCTGATCACCTGCAGAGAGAACAAGTACCGTTCAATAATTCAACAAATCGGTTATTACAAGAGTTTAGATGACACACCACAGTGTTTAATGGAAAATAGTTTTCCTACCTGTCTGTAGGTGTCCTCCACAGTGGGGATATAGGTGTCCCTGAAGGTGCCTTTGACAAACCGAAGGACCAGCGAGCTCTTCCCCACCCCGCCTGCTCCGAACACTACCACCCGGTAGTCGTTACTCTGCTCAGGCATTCTGGGAGTTGGAGTCCACCTGCTGCTCTGGATAGCTGACCGATATGCTGAGGAGGAGATAAGAAGAGGAAAAGTTGTGTTATGGCAGAAATTAAAGAGAAATGTGAAATCAAAGTACACGTAATGAAAGTCACAATTTAAGTCTATTGTATAGATATCATGTATGATGTCTTGAGTTTTACGTTGATTTAGATTCCATCCAGAATTGTTTTAGTAGATTTTTCTGGATAGACATAACCATTTCTGGCAAATTAACCAAATAAAATTAATAGTAATGTAAAAGTGAACATCTGGTAGCATTTAAAAGTAGGAGTAAAAGGGAAAGGGGGAAATGAGCATAAACTCCAATCACAGTACAAAGCGAGGCAGGAACAGACAAACGATCCGAATGTAATTAGTCTGAGTGCCATCAACAGTAACTGGTAAAAAGAATAGAATAGAATAGAATAAAATAGGAATATTTATTGTCATTGTACATGGTACAACGAATTTGGAGGGCTTCTCCTGATCAGTGCAGTTAATAAATGAATAAAAACAAACAGACAGCTACAAAACACATTCATTCCTCCGTTTTACACAAACATTCACAACATTCACAGTACCCATTCGTTCCCCACATGATACACATATATTTGGAGTGCTTCTCCAGAACAGTGCAATTTAAAAAAAAAACTGTGGATAATTAGTGTAGCTATTTCACTAAAAAAAATAATTATTGCACAAGTATGAGGTGTTAACTGCTTGGCAGTGTTTAGAGTTCTTATGGCCCAGGGAAAGAAACTGTTTGTGAGTCTGGTGGTGCGAACTCTGATGGACCTGTAGCGCCTGCCAGAGGGCAACAGGTCAAATAGGTGTTGTGCTAGGTGGGAGGGGTCCTTGATAATGTTTTTGGCTCTGTTGAGGCAGCAGGAACTGGAAATGTCCTCCAGGGAGGTCAGAGGGCAGCCAACAATCTTCTGGGCTGAGTTTATGACCCTCTGGAGAGCTCTCCTGTCCGCAGCTGAGCACCCAGCGTACCACACTGTGATGCCATACGCCAGTATGTTCTCGATGGCAGAGCGATAGAAGGCCATCTGCAGCTTTTGTCCCAGTTTGTTTTTCCTGAGTAGCCTCAGGAAGTGTAGACGCTGCTGTGCCTTCTTCACTGACGCTGTGGTGTTAGTAACTGAAACTAAATGAAAATCACTCTAGTGTTTTTATTCTGGGAGAGTCCTTCAGCTCCAACCTGCTTCAAGTGCAGATCATCTCCATCACAATGAGCATGTAATAGGCTGTGCTTCCGTGCTTCAGTCCCCCTCTTCATTATATGCACTATTAGCAACCCAGCAGCCGATGGTTCGGTTTAAAAGTTAAACTGTTCGGTTCAAGTTAGCTTACAGATATTTTTTTAGCAGTTTAACTACGTATAGCGTAAAGTTCAATTTAGAAGCTAAACAGTTTGGTGAAGGTTATAAATCAATAAAACCATTTAGAAGCTAGCTTTTGGTAAAGCTTCATTGTTTCAGGTTAGCTAACGGTTACATTTATCAACGGTTTATTGTTCAAGTACGATAATGATTCAGTTTAGAAAATAAAACCATTTGGAAGCTAACTTTTGGTTACTAACAGATTGTTTTAGCGATTGTTGCAGGTTAGCTTAACAGTTTGGTTCAAGTGATATTTCAATTTTGCAGCTAAAATGGTTCAGTGGAGCCAGTTAGAGTTGGCAACACTGGTTTTAGCTAACACACTGTTTGCTAACTTGAATCAAAAAGCTGCTTTTGATATAGAGTGCTACAGGAATGAGTCCTAAAACCCGGAAATGAGTTAGCATTTTAGCACTACCGGTTCCCTCGTCTGGAAGTGCTGGAAGTGAATGGGTTTTTAGTTAGATGCCTGAAATATGGTCTGTGGTTAACAAAAGTTTGAGAGAATTTAACGTTTTGTTCTGCAACATAAAATGCATCAATAAATACCCTATTTGTGAATTTTGAAGCCTTAATGAGTTAAAAAAAGGCAGTTGCTAACAAGTGGCTAAATGAGACTACTAAACGTCATCACGCCGACTCGTCCGTCATTACAGCCTCGTTGTGTATACTCAAGCTCATGCGACCATGGTGTAGTTTGTTGCTGGTCTAATGTTAGCTTTTCACTTCTGGCGACTGCATTCACACTTCAAAAATCATGAAAGTGGTGTTCGTTTGTGAAGATTTTCTTGCTGACCAAAATGTGTAAGTATCATAACTGTACATTTGCAACAGAGCTTATTTTCTGCAATACTCTTTTTGTCGAGGGAACCAGGGCGATGCTAACTTCCTGGTTAGCCTACAAAAATACTTCATCCCTGGAGTACTCTATTGGGTGCTAGCTAACCCCACCAATTTAGAAAAAACAGGATTATCATAGTTATTGGTGTATGTTGGATTTCAGCTGGTAAAACTGTGAAACAAAGAATGTGGTTGAAGTCTAATTAATAAACCTATTTATTTATGTATTCACAGTTCAAGTTAGCTAAAACTAAAACACTTTTGGGTTCATGTTAGCTAACAGTTTAACTTAGTAGCTAAAACGTTTTGGTTAGTTGGTTAATTATTCTATATTCAGCCAAAAAAGAACACTTAAATATAAGCAAGATAACTTCAATAAAACTTCAATGGTGTACATAATAGGCCTAATGTATATGACCCTCTGTGTGTTTTCTATGTAACAGGCAGTAAGTGATGAATAAATACTGATGAGCCTATTTGTGTTGCAGCTGCAGCTCTGTGACATTTAAATCTTCAGTGACTGAAACACTTGGACATCTGACGAGCGCCTCGTCCTCTCTGAACTCTCTCAGTGTATTCACAGATAATGTGACGAATGGGAATTAATTAAAAAGATGGAGCGAAGGCCTCGGGGAGTTTCCCAGCATGCCGAGCTGTATTCCCCCGAAGAATGACTAATGAGCATCGATTAGAGCTTTGAATATAATTAAAGAGGAGAGCTGATAAAAACCAGAGAGGAGGAAAAACTACTGAAGAGTTTCAACATCACCATGTGAGTTATACCATCACACTCAGATTATTCTCATGCTCTGAAATATCGCAGTATAACGTTTTAGCCTAAAATACTGGAAGCATCATCACAAACACCACTCACACACTTATCTGCTGGGTATTATATGATTTGTTAAAACACATACTAACTAATGTGCCTAAGCATCGGGGATTTTTTTTAATGTATTTTTAAGATGTTTTTTAAAATATAGTTACCTAGAGTGCTGCAGCTATGGCATATTTGTGTAGGCCAACCCGGAAGTTAGAACCACACGGGTTCCCTCAACAAAAAGCCAATGGGATTTTTCCATTGGGTTTTGGATTATTGCAGAAAATAAGCTCTGTGGCAAACAAACATTTATGATACTTACATGTTTTGTTCCGTAAGATAATTTCCACTAATTAACACCACTTTTATGATTTTTGAAGTGTGAATGCAATCGCTAGAAGTAAAAAGCTAACATTAGGCTATAAATGAACTACACCACGGTTGCATGACTTCACGTCACCATCACTAAGCTAAAGGTGGACTAGTGTTCGGCTTGATGTTGTTAAGTCTCATTTAGTCACTTGTTAGCAACCGACTTTTTGAACACCTAAAGGCTTCAAAATTCACAAGTGGGGTATTTATTGATGTATTTTATACAGTGCTTGAAGTGGAAAAAAATAAGTGCCAGTACGCTCAGGTCTGGGAGTACTCCCCCAGAAAGTTCAGAGTTGCAGTTACTTTGTTTCCAGCATTCTGGTGACTTTTAAAGAATGAAAATATCAAAATAATAAGTACACTGCAACAGCATTTATGTTAAATAGGCCTTCTTTTAATTTGACTTTTAATTCTCAGGAAAGAAAACTGGCATGAACTAATATTCATCAGTTTTTATTAATTAATTAATTGTTTGTTTTTGAGTATTTCTTTCTCCAGTACTCTCCATTTCTTTCTGTCCATCTTTCACTCACTGAAGGCCCTTTCAGACAAAACACGGCAACGGTACCACTGCGCTCTGAAACACATTATTTCCAATGGCTTGCGTCGCACCACAACAGCTTTTTGCTGGGTCAGGCAAAGCCCAACTTTGGGCGCTGCATGCTGTGTAGGGGTTTAAGAAAGTATTGAAAAAAATCAAATATCGCATTGTGATACTGTATTGATTCTCAAAAACACATTAGCGACTTTTATTAATAGTTTACATGCAAAGATGAATTCAGCCAATACTTTATTTCATTTGCAAAGAGATTGGCTCATTCAAAGTCAGAAATGCAAATGCAGATCCTTCCAGTGTTCTGATTGCATAAAAAAACTCAGATTTTATTTATATGGTGGTGTGTTCTTTATACTATGACAGTTTTCCTAAAAGTAGATTAAAAAAAATCACAATATATTGCCTTTCCTGCAGTATCGCAATATAATAATAATAATAATATATATACGTATATATATATGTAAATATATATATATGTAAATATATATATACGTATATATATACGTATATATATATATATATAAAAACTGTACAGTGCCAGAAACAGGTTGAGATAAGGAAAAGGAAAAAACGTGTAAAAATTACAGCCGCAAGCGGCAGTTCAGGGTTCTAGCCTTTTTCGCTCAAGGTGCTCTCGTGGACATAGCTTGCAAGATTCGAGATCATGGGCCAAAAGTTGTTGACTTATTATCTTCGAAATGCAATGAGATATCAACAAGCTTTATGCAGCTTTTGATGAGCTCTACTCACGTGCTGCTGAACACACACATGCCTGGATGGCTGATAGAGGACAACTCTGTATGATGAAAAGCCTCCATGTGTTTTCATCTCTCCCTTCACCACTAACTAAAAACGAAACTCAGCGGTTGCGTTCACTGTCACCTCGAAAATCAGTCATTTAACCATCTATTGACAACATGGCACTTTTCTGCCAAAATGAACTAAATAGGTTTTATTTCTGGAAGCGCCCCCTATTTGTCGATTTGAATGAAACTTTCAGGGCATGTTTCAGGTACTCCTGTGAACATATGCTGCAAGTTTGGAGATGATGGGCCAAAGGCTTGTGAATTTACGTCTATTGATGTGCTGAGCCCCGCCCACTTAAAGTTTTTTGGTCAATATATTCACAACGCAATGACATAGCAACAAGTTTTTGATAACTTTTGATAATCATGGTCCTATAATGATCCACTTAAAATTTGGTAGCAATCAGACATAGAGTTTAGGAGGAGATGTCAAAAATGTGTTTTTCAAACTATTCAAAATGGAGGATAATCTAATAGGCGGACTTTAGTGGTCCAAGAGACTTTTTTGTAGAGCACATTCAGCAGCACATCTGTGTCAAATTTCAATTCAATCAGACTTATGGTGTGAGGGGGCTGGCCTTGAAAAATGTTGTAGCGCCACCATGTGGCCAATTGGGATCATATTTTATATGAAGCATTATGACATCATATACAGTTATGGTACAAAGTTTCATGCCTCTAGCTTGTTCCAGCTCACAGCAAAATGAGAGAAGGCATAATTTAGCATATAATGTTAAATAGGCCACGCCCACATGCACAGATAAATACGTCACTTCAGATCTTGGTTGATACTTGCCCCCAGAGTATGTGCACCAAATTTGATGAAATTCTGTCCACTGGATCTTGAGGTACAAGTTTTTTATATTTTTGGCGCCCCCTATGGGTCGAGCATAAAATGCTTTAGTACGCATCTTCCCAAACACGTACTGAAGATATCTACCAAGATTTATGATGATTGAACTAACGGTCAATGAATTATGGCTAATTTCCTGATAAGCCCCTCCCATTGAAAAGTTTGTTGGTCAACAGTTTGAAAACACAAAGAGATATCAACAAGCTTTTGATAACTTTTGATAAGCTTAGTCCAATAATGATTCTTTGAAAAATTGGTAGAAATCGGACTTACGGTTTAGGAGGAGATGTCAAAAATGTGTTTTTCAAAAAATCCAATATGGCGGAAAATCTAGTTAGGCGGACTTTAGTGGTCCAAGAGGCTTTTTTGTAGATCACACGGAGCTGGACATGTGTGTTAAATTTCAAGTCAATCGGACTTACGGTTTTAGGGGCGTGGCCTTTCTAAAATCACGTTTTTAGGCGTTAATTACAGCGCCACCATGTGGTCAATTGGGGTCATAGTTCTTGAGAAGCACATGCACATCATTTCCAGTTATTGTACAAAGTTTCATGTTTCTAGCTCATTCCATCTCACGGCAATCTGCGCCGCTGCGGCAGACAACAAATAATAATAATAATAATAATAATAATAATAATAAATTCACGCAAACTCAATAGGGTTCTGCCCCTTCGGGGCTAGAACCCTAATAAATCAGGAGAAATACGGGAGAACTGTGACCTTGGGAGGAAGCCAAGAGAGGGAAATGGAAAACGGTAGTCTACCGGCAAAATCAGGAGGGTTGGCAAGTATGTGTTATACTGTCAGTCATAATCAGTTGTGGTTTTATTGCTATTATTATACTTGGGTTGAGCATCTTCTACAGTAGGCCTATACTACTCCAATAATATTCCAACTGTAACATTATAGGGTTAATGTTAATGTTTGTGTTAATAGTTAAAGTGCTTTCCTGTGTTATTTGTAGCCTATAGTATGGTATCATTCAGGTTTTAAGAGCAGTGTCCCAGTCAAGATGCTCCTACATATTATACAGAGACACATTCTGAATTTCTACAGTGAATAAAAGATATTAGGAGATATTGGGTTTCGGGGTCCTCCCCCAAGAAAATTGGAAGATTTTTTACTCAAAACTATGCAATTTTACATCTTTTTGGACCATTATTATTACTAGTTAAATGATGGATAGTGATTATTTACAACTATCAAAGCCTTTGTCTGAACATTTAATTCTTCTGGATATGTTTGCCCTAAAAGAGCAGATTCAGACAACTTTTAAGTAATATTCAATGAATTATATTTGTTCACAAATAAAAACTAAAGTTTTGACAAACAGTTCACTAATTATTTTACAAAAAGAACGTGAGCATTGTATTAATAAATTACTGCACCCTCCTTCTCACCACCCCTTCCCTGTGCCGTGCGTCGGCTTGTCCAAATGCTCCCCACATAGTTTTTATGTTCATACGACTTATGAGTTCTGAGAAATGAAGAAGGTGCCCATTTCGAGCTCTGATTTTATGTTGTGGAACAAAACGTTAAAATCTCTTAAACTTGTGTTAATCACAGACCTTATTTCAGGCATCTAACTAAAAACTAATCCTCAACCTCGATCTATGAGACCGAACAATGACCATCACCACGGTCTTCCCCTTGAATGAAGCCATCCTTCTTCCTATCTGCGAGACCATAATATCGACAAAGTCATGTGGCTGACCTTAAGAGGCTGACCCATAGGCTATAAAGCATCCGGAAACCATGCCTCTTCCTCTTGCCTGGAACGCCTCAGCCCGTTCCGAGCAACAAGAAATGGTGACGGTCATCGTTCGGTCTCATAGATCCATAGTTAGGGACATAACTTACGATCTATTTTGACCTCACTCTGACCGTCACCAAGGCCTTCACCTTGGATGACTAATATCAACATTGTCGCGAGAAACCGAAGATTCCACCACCTCACCAACACGCTCTGCAGCCAACATGAACAAACACAAATCGACAAACTGAGAGAGTAGAGAGAGTAGAGAGATAGTGATTTCGGAGTGAGAGGACGCTGGCGTGTATGTCGCCGCTTCTCAGTCCCGTAGCAAAACTTCGCTTTTGTGTAAATCTGTGCCTATATTCACTGCATGTAGGAATAAGTTTCATTATAAGTTGTTGCTACACTTCACTGTCTGGTGTTGCTAACTGTTTGAAGATTGTGCACATTTGGCTCTGTGTGCTCACCTTCTCCAGCTGTTAGCTGTTAGCCGCCGGTCAGCTGTTAGCTCCGCCGACCAAGCAATCCATCGGCGCTATCAACTTACTGTGGATAATCCAACGTCTGTCTGCTTCTCACGCTTGGACATCTCCATGCCACGACTCCAGGACTATCCACACTGTGTTCTGGCTACACTGTTTGCTGCTGCTGTTCTGGCGACATTGCCTGCTGCCGCTGCGGTCTGAGGTTGGGAGCCTCCTCCACGGATTGCGGCTTCAGGAATTTGCCGGCGCTCCACCGCTGCAGACATGGTGTTCTTCAAACACTCAACAACGCAACTCCTGGACCTCTTCTGTCACTTCACTCCAAACTGCATCGCTGACATTAAATCCCTCGGACTCCTACGTCGCCCACGTTATGTCCATAGAGCCTCCCGGTGCAAGTT
Organism: Sebastiscus tertius; assembly: GCA_916701665.1. NCBI lineage: Eukaryota > Metazoa > Chordata > Actinopteri > Perciformes > Sebastidae > Sebastiscus > Sebastiscus tertius. The sequence goes on from CAKAOH010040131.1 coordinate 17,014, forward strand.
TGTCTACTCAGATCATGGTATTCCCTCAGTACTGTCTGACAGGCTCTCCAACACGCAGCTATGACGTCATCACAACAAACCACACATGTGCACCCTGAACAATCTGAGCCCCCTGGTTTGTGTTGACAGTGTAGTTCCCTCCACACCGCCTGCCCCAGCATTCACTAACAACAGTGCAACATTTATGCTGCAGAATGCTCGCTCAATTAACAATAAAGCTCTACTCATCCATGATATCATCACTGACAGGTAAATTGACTTTCTCTGCCTAACTGAGACTTGGCAAAATCAGCAGGATTTCATGGCACTTAATCAAGCCACTCCCCCTGGCTATGTCTACATCCAGAAGCCTCGCTCCATGGGTCGTGGCGGCGGGCTGGCTGTTATACATCGAGCTGACATCCTGGTTAAAGAACTCCCACTACCCAATGTCACGGTTTGAGTGTGTCATTTTCTCCCTGGTTGGGTCTACACAGCTCCAGGTTGTCCTCATCTACCGCCCCCCTAAAGCCTCCACTAACTTCATGTCTGAGCTGTCTGAGCTTCTCACCTCTGTCTGCTTCATGTCTCCATCTACACTCCTGTTCGGTGACTTCAATATTCATGTGGACTCCGCCAGCTGCTCGTTTGCCACTGAATTCTTGTCACTGTTGGACTGTTTTAACCTAACACAGCATGTTAAAAGTCCCACCCACACTAAAGGCCACACGCTGGATCTAGTGTGCTCCACTGGCACAACTCCCACCCATCTGCAGTGCCTGGACCTCGCCGTTTCGGACCATCTCGCTGTTCTTTGCACTGTTCCTGTCACCCTTTCTAGGCAGCGCACAAAACGTACCATCCAATACAGGAACATCAAGACAGTGAGTACACCAGCTCTGAACAACCTGATAGCAACCCATCTGGCCTCAGATACCCACGACACCTCTGCTGATGGGCTGGTTGCCCACTACAACGCCACTTTATCCGGCAGCCTTGACTCCTTTGCTCCCCTCAAACCCCGGCTGTTTCCTACACCTGTCCTGCCCCCTGGTTCACCACTGAACTCCGCACCCTGAAGACCACCGGCTGTCAACTGGAGAGGCGCTACAAAAGATATGGCCTCACTGTCCACCTTGAGGCCTACAAAGAGCATGTGAGGGCCTACAAAGTAGCTCTCTCCCAGGCCAAAACACTGTTCTACTCCACCCTCATTGCCAACTAACAAAACCACCCCAGAATGCTGTTCACCACCATCAACCGGCTACTTCGCCCCCCCGACCCCTCCTCCCCTCAGGTGCCCCGACCTCTGCATTAAGTTCCTGGACTTTTTCCAGGACAAAGTTGAGTCCATCCATCAGCAGCTCTTGGCGCCTGCCCCCCTCCGACACACACCTCAGCCACTGGGCGTGGCTCCCTTGGATGTTCACCTGCCTCAGTGCCCCCTCTCCTCCTTCTCCCCTGTATGTGCTCCTCAGGTTGCCAAGTTGGTCACTAAGGCCAAAGCCTCCACTTGTTCTCTGGATCCCATGCCCACTGCCTTGGTCGTCTTGCTCACCTGCCCTGTGCCCCATTATGGTGAACATCATCAACTCCTCCTTGGCATCTGGTGTGGTACCCGACAGCCTCAAGATGGCCTCAGTCACACCCATCCTCAAAAAGCCAGGTCTGAACAGGGAGGACTGCAACAATTACCGACCGATCTCCAACCTTCCTTTCCTGAGCAAAATTCTGGCCGCCCAACTCCTTTCAATCTGGCTTCAGACCACACCACAGCACAGAGACCGCCCTCATCAAAATCACAAATGACCTCCTCATCGCTGCAGATTCTGGTCACATCAGCATCCTCATCCTCCTGGACCTCTCAGCCGCCTTCGACACAGTCTCTCACACCATCCTCCTAACCCGCCTATCTGACTACCTTGGCCTCACCGGTTCAGCTCTCTCCTGGTTTCAGTCCTACCTCACAAACAGAAAACAGTTTGTCACCATCAGAGACTCCAGATCCACCCCGGCCCCAGTCAACCATGGTGTACCTCAAGGCTCTGTGCTGGGACCCCTCCTCTTCACCATCTACATGCTCCCCCTTGGTTAGATCATCCGCCACCACGGTCTCAGCTTTCACTCATATGCTGACGACACACAACTATATCTTAGCACCAAACCATCCACCCAGCTCCCCCCACAGTCACTTGTAAACTGCCTACATGCAATAAAAACCTGGATGTCATCTAACTTCCTTAAACTCAACAGCAACAAAACCGAGCTCATGGTTGTGGCTCCCAAGGCCCTGCTCCGGAAGGTTGGAGATCTACATCTGGACGTTGATGGCTGTTCTTTCTCTCCATCCTCGGAAGTCCGCAACCTGGGTGTCATCCTGGACCCAACACTCTCATTCCAGTCTCGCATCAGGTTCATCACCAAATCCGCCTTCTTCCACCTAAAAAACATCTCCCGTCTCCGCCAATCACTCTCTGACTCTGTGGCAGAAAACCTCATCCACGCTTTCGTCCCCTCCCGTTTGGATTACTGCAATGGAGTTCTGTCCGGGGTTCCCAGCAAAGCCCTGGACAGACTCCAGTATGTGCAAAACTCAGCTGCCAGGGTTCTCACCCGCACCAAGCCCTGGCAGCACATCACCCCCACCCTCATCCACCTCCACTGGCTCCCGGTCAAGTCCCGCATCACCTACAAAATCCTCCTCCTCACCTACAAATCCCTCAATGCCCTGGCTCCTCAATATTTATCTGACCTCCTCCACCCTTACACACAGCCCCGGAAAAAATTAGAACTTTGGGGACAGAGTATTTCAGTGTGACAGCCCCCACCCTCTGGAACTCTCTCCCCATAGAGCTCCGCAACGCACCATCCCTGGACAGCTTCAAGAGACTTCTCAAAACCCACCTCTTCACCAAGGCCTATGGCCCTTAGCTACTGTTATGTTCCATTTGTTGTGTTTATTTATGTCTATGTTAAAGCGTCCTTGGGTTTCCTGAAAGGCGCTATATAAATCCAAGTTATTATTATTATTATTAACATAAGAACTCTGGAGACGATTGTCGCGGACGTCACATTGACCCTATAAACCCTTACAAAAGTGCATGGAGTACTCCATGACGCCACTGCTCAAATATCTGAGGGCTTACCACCTTAGGGAGGAAGAATGGGTTCGGCCACAGGGGGTGTCCCTGTGGCCAAACCCATTCTTCCTCCCTGCATACTCTGCTTCCCACCTCAAGCACTCGCTACTCACAGACAGTGCGTATAGCTCTCTCACCCTCTTGGCAGAGCAAATGCCCAAAAGGAATGCAGTCTTATGTGACAGAAACTTCAAATCTGACTGTTCTAGTGGTTTGTATGGGGCTGTGGCCAAGGACAACACCAAAGGTATGTCCCATGATGGACCCCGCAGACTCCTGCCTGGTCGTAGACGGTTAGCACCTTTCAGAAACTGGGACACTATGGGGTGCTTCCCTACCGAAAGACCCCCTACTGTATCATGGAAGGTAGAAATAGTAGCAGTGTAGCCCCTCAGGGTGCTAGCTGCCCTACCTGCATCCAGCAGTGACTGGAGGAAGTTGAGTACCAAAGGTGACGGGATCTACCCCCTTATCGTGGCTCCACGATGAAAACAACTTCCACCTTTGCTTGTGATTGTAGCATGTGGAGGGTGCTCTGGCATAACCTACAGTCTCCCAAAACAGCTTTACTCAGGTCATGAGAGATGAACTGAGAAGGGGCCAGGCCCACAGTAGCGGAATCACCACTGCTGCTGCTGATATCAAACCCAGCAGTCGCTGAAAGTGAACCAACCCTCTGTACGCGTTTGCGCGGTTGAAAGATGCGCAAGACCGCCTGAATTCTCGCAACCCTATGAGGGGTAAGGGATGCCTTAACCGCAAGTGAGTTCAGGCAAAGCCCCAAGAAGACTGTTTCCTGCCTCGGTTCGAGGTTGCTTTTCTTTAAGTTCACATTGAAACCCAGGGATTGGACATGGGCAAAGACCCTCCCGGTATGCTTCATGACCTGTTCACGAGATGGAGCGCAGACCAGCCAGCCATCCAGGTATGGCAGGATCTTTAAGCCTCCCCTTTGGAGTGGTGACAGAGCGGCTGCTACCACTCTGGTGAAAACTCTCGGAGAAAGGGAGAGACCAAACAGAAGGACCTTGAACTCGTAAGCTTGCCCCTGAAATGCAAATCGCAGAAACTGCCAATGTTCCCGACAACTGGGGACGTTGAAGTATGCGTCTTTTAGATCAATAGTGGTGAACCGTTCCCCTTGCTCTATCGACTCCAGAACGTGACATGTGTGCAGCATTTTGAAAGGCAGAACCTTTATGTATGTATTTAGGCGCTGGAGGTTCAGGACGGGATGTATCCCACCATCCTTTTTGGGAACAAGGAAATATGATGAATAAAAGCCAGCTCTCTGTTTGCTGGGCCTTACCTTTGCAATTACGTTATCCTGTAGGAGCATTGCAATCTCTTTGGACAGAACTTTTGCCTGGACTGGGTCCTTGACCAACATCATCTGGCCCCTGGAAAAAAGTAGGGGCCGCCGCCGAAATTGAATTCTGTATCCCCTTGTAACAGTAGCCAATACCCAGGGGTCTGAAACTTCCTTCACCCAGCTGTCCAGGCGTAGCTGGGAGTGAACCTCAGCGTCTGCCCCACCACTCCTGTGCAGAGGCCCCCTGTGTCCCTGGACCCTTGGTGGGACTTTGGGGAGCCCCTCTTGCTGTAGGCCGGGGCTGAAACCCTTGTTGCTGCGGTCGCTGTCTTCCTGCAGCATTGCCCAAACCTTGTGCACCTGAGCCCTGGCGCCTGCCACACGTCCAGGGCTGGTACTGGTGCTGCCGGCCCGTTGGTCTCTGCCTCGTCGCTACAGGCCAACTGAATGTGCGCTGCATGCACTCTCGAGTACGCAGAGACTGCTCAGCTTTGTCCAAGACACTCTACAAGTCAGAGTGAAAGACTCTACCTGGCACCACCGGCATGTTGGTAAGCTCCTTCCTGATGTTCTCGGGGAGGGTTGTCTGAGCTAGCCAGATCTACCCGCGGGCCATAATGGCTGACAAAATAGCGGAACCGATGTCACGAGTAAGCTGAGAGCGTGTGGACAGGGCCGCATCTATTATGTTTCTGGTGTCCTGATCACCCGCACTAGCGGCCCTTCTGAGAGCTGCTAGCAAGATAGCGAGTGCATTTCCTGCCCGCGCTGCACGGGCAGCTGCATTATAGGTCCTACAAACCAAGGGGTCTGTCTTATCACACTCCTTACGAGGACAGTGTGAATTAGCAGTCACTCTATCTGGGCCTAGAGGGGCTAGTTTTTTTGAGAAGAAGAGTCGTTGCTTCCTGCGTCTCTCTGTCAGTGACAGTCTGGATGATTGACGATTCACATAGACTTGAGCTGCGCTGTGTGGACATTACGCTAAATGGTAAGTTATATTTAGATAAATGAAAGGTGAACAACATGTAATTCTAATGTATCCTGGCACTGTCTGGTGTTTTCTTGTTTGTTTGAACGTTATAAAGTTAACGTTAGCCGTGTTTCTTCAGTTTATTGTGTCGAGCGTCAATGTTGGCGGCCGCGGTACATTCGGATGAATTACATGCTAACGTGTTTATGTGGGTTCCTTAAGTTGAAAGCATCACTTTGTTAGTTACCATTAACATTAATGTCCATTGAAATAGGCCTAATGTAGCGCTAACTACCGTATATAGATGCTTTCCATCAGCAGTAAGATTAGATATAACGTTACTCTGGACACACTAACGTTACTTTACATACTTTACGTTGCCAGTGTAGCGTTTAACGCCTCCACATGTAATTCAATAATTGCTCTCGTATTAGAAAAGGGGCACCACCAAATTTTATAGAAAAAGAGGAAACTATTTTTAATATAAGTATCATCGATCAGTCTCAAATCTGAAGTGTAAATTTTGAATTCATTGATCTAAGCTTAGACTCTGAAATACACACACACAGACCACGACGTAGTGAAAAAGTGAAACATTTATTTACCATAAATTGTGATAATTGAATGAAGTGATGAATATACAATAATTAACACAGGTAATTAATGAATGAATGAAATAAAAATTCAATGACACAAGTAACTGATTGGAACTTTTAGTGTTTAGGGAATTCCTGATTTCTATTCTCTCTATAAACTATAAAAGTTGCAATTATTAATTTGGAAGATTAAGAGATTTAGAAAATACATCTGACAAACAACTCTTGATCAAAAGCCATCAGGATACTTTTTATTTCCCTTTAGGTATTGCTTCTGGTGGGTGCGAGTTCTGGTGGGTTTTCTTTGCACACTTTCTGTGCAGATCTCCTCCTGCCCGTTAAGTGGAGAGGGAACCTCATTAGCTTACTCAGCCCTCAGATACCAACGCTGGGAAGTCTTCTTCAATGTTCTTGTCATAACAGTGAAAGTTGGTTCTTTGAGTCGATTGGCTGATAGTTCGTCGAAAAATACAAAAGCTTGATGTCAGACAATCTTCTGAAAGTTTTGAGAATTTATCTATTTCACGGATAAAACTTGAAATGCAGGCCGGACATTTATCACTTAAATCACGCGAGGTAAACAAAAGATCTTTAAAAATGCTGTCCTTTAGAAGTCACTTGACTAAGAAAAATTAACATGAAGTAGAAAATGAACACACAATGGAAATGTGTGTATTAAACGGAGAAGTTTGAGAGAGTTACCCCCCACTCCTTTTGGAGCAAACTTTCCAAGCGAACTGCTGAAGCGATCTGTGTGACTCATCTTTTCTTTAACCCCCCCTCACGGAGGTAGAGGGAGGGGGTCAAAGCCCTCTCATTCAGCAACTCAATTTCTATTACTGAATAAATTTTACACGGGCAAAATCAAAGTTCCCTCATCACTAATTTTAGAGTTCCTTACTTTGCATGAAACAGACACATATCAAAAAGCTATATAACCACTAATATTCTGATCAAACATTAGTATCAAAATTGAATTCTAAGTCAAGTTATTACTCATTCTCAACAACTTTAAATTTTAGATATTACATCTATTGATCATCACTGATAAAAGCATTAGAAATGTATTACAATACCATTAATGATTATACAACAAAGAAGTCAATACTTAGTCTAACACATGATGACTTTTAAACAAATTAATTATTGGTCAACATACAATGTGCACATTACCACAGATGAAAACTAGGTGTCTATGTTGCTCCATCGCAGATTCATTGTTGAGGAGGGGGTTCATTTGGTAAATGGGAAAGGGTTACCAATGTTCCTTTGAGGTCAGAAAAGGTTGACAGTACTTGTTGATTTAAACGGGGAGAGAATTCTCCCAGAGTCATAACATTTTATTATCTTCACTGGATAATGTCAAAATCGATGGTCGATAGCAGAGTTTAAGTTGTCTTAAGAAAACAACTTGTTCCTTCTTTCCAACTAAAACATCTGTCAGTGACCAAATCTTCCTGGACACAAGAATGTGTTTTTCTCTTCCCAGTAGATGCAAGACGAGATAAGATGCTTACCAGAGTAGCACACACCAATCTCGCTACCCCAGAATGATTAACTATGAATGAACAAGATTCATATGAATCATAAATTTGTCGTGTTTGCACTTAACGTTACATTGACAGCATTCAGTCTCCATTGTATAACGTTACTATTGTCAACACGGCTTGTACTTTTACTTCAGGTTTTGAATGCAGGACTTTTACTTATAACAGAGTATTTCTACACTGTGGTATCAGTACTTTCACTGAAGTACAAGATCAGAGTACTTCTTCCACCTCTGTTAGGATCAGAGAACACCAGAATATTGTTTATTAATATAGAACCAATGTCTCTGAGGGTTTTTCACACTTTGTCATGTTGTGTACAATGTACTATGCATGCTTTAGTTTAACACTTCTTATGTGTTTCTATACCATATTACCATTTTAGGCAAAATACTTAATAGGCCACGTTTGTCTGAGATTGTCAAAAGCAGAATATATCAAATATAGTCTAATGCATGTCTGTTTGGGATAGGAAAGGTGAATTGAATGCAGGGCGTTTCTGGATAAAACACTTCACACATCATTGTTACTTGAGTCACATAACTGGTTGGGGGTGGGGAGGCTGAGCTCCCTTCACCTTCAAGTTCTTTCCCATGGGGGGTCTATCATTGAAGTGTAAATAGTCTGCCTCAACAAACAGAGCTCATCGTTAAGACATACAGAAAGGCAGGCACTTAATCAAGGTACTATAAAAGGTAGTAAAGGTATTATTAAAGTACAGGTATTATAAATACAGTGAGAATATGTAAACAGTAAAGGGGCTAGAGCTGAGATGTAAACTTCCTAATTCCTGCTCTCCATTGAGACCCTCCCTATTAACATTTGTTATGAAAACAATGACTGTCTATAACATATTAATAGATCAATATGCTTTTCTTCATAACAGTTAAAATTTACAAAACTTTTTTTTCCCTGGGAGAATGAGTGTTGCATTCCGCAAGGGACCACTAGGATATCTCCGTCAGGATCCAACGGATGCAGCCAAAGTCATTAAAGACAACCCATCTCTACAGGAGAAGTCTGCACCCGTGAAGGAGGAGCTGGTCAGGAAAAATGCACTGACTGTGGTCTGTCAAAGAGGAGGGGATGCTTCAGATAAAACTGAGGTGGCTGGAGAATACATCCTGCAGTTTGGTAAATATAAAGGGAAGTCCTTCCGCTGGCTGAAAATGGCATTGGGTATAGCATCTACCTAATCAAGAATCCAGTTTTTACTCTTGAAAATATATATATACATATATATATATATATATATGTATATATATATTGGACTAGTGTGGTTACTAACACTTGAAACATGAATGTTTGCAGTGTGCCATGTTGCTTCCCCTGCTTAGGCTAAATTGTAATGACTGACTACTAAATATTTATCCATACAAAGATAAACTGCATGTGTATGAATGAAATTCGTTATACTTTAATGTAACAAAACAGTTTGTTTCACTATACAAGGCTGAGATAAGCAGGTGAAATAAAAGATGGATAATGTCTGCCTTTACTAACACCAGTTATTGTATATTGTCAAAATGTAAATGACTAACAAGATGTTTTCTGTTGTAGTACCATCCGCTACACTGTCCACACCAACTGAACTGAAGGGTTCACAAGTAGATGGTAAATGCATTGTATTTATTTTTATCCATGTAAACCTTTCTGTCATATTCACTCTGATTATGTCCGTTATAAACCAATAATTGATTACTTTTTGTGGTACTTCTCTCCTTGTAGCCCCTGCTCTGCCGATGGTAAAGAGACCTGTGCCCCTTCCTCAGGAGCTGATGTTCCTGATGCCAGAAACACCAGGACCCCTGCCAACAGAGACAACTGTCCCTGTTCCAGGTGTGTATTATTTTAACTGTATTTACATCTTAAAAATATCCATATGAACTGTTCGCATTGATGTAAATCAGATACTGGTGTACAGTGTCATATTTCATTTTTTCTGTATCTTACTGTGAATAATAATGAAATGTTTAATATTCTATATAGTGTCAGAAGCACTTCCGATTTCTCCTGAGACGTCTGCAGAGCCCATTCAACCGTCGCTGCAACCGCCGAGAGCTCAAAGTAGAGTTCAAAGTAAGTATTTGAATGTTTTTGATTTGTTTGTTTGCATGTCAAAGAGATAGAATCAAGTCAACACACGATCTTAATAATTTGCTATGTCTTTCTTCTTGTCTTACCAGGTCAGCCATTACCCAGGCCATCAGCTGTCCCTAGCTGTCCTCCTCCACAGCTTCCTGGCTATGACCATGATGTCAGTCAGTGGAACTGTTCACAGCAGCAGAGGGTCTGGATGAAGACAGAACTGGAATCCCTGGGCCTCTGGCCAGGCTCCACTCCTGTGCGCAACGCCATGAAGGTGCTGTCACTGTGGCGTCTCCCTCCCCAGCCAGAATTAATTGACAGCATCTCTGATCTTCCATCCCCAAAGTACTTTCAGCTCCCTTTTTCATATGGAAGCCAGAGAATGACAACTTGATGGTAAGGCTGAGGAACAACGACACTCTGCCATGTATTGAAGGTTGGCCTCGTGTCATTGTTGGCATCACTGGACGGTACTATCTGTTGTCATCCAGGCTGTGCTGCAAAGTTTGCCGGAAGAGGTGGTATGCTGACAACCCACTGTGGATGGAAAAACTTCCAAAGAGGTTCACAAACCTGTTGCCAGCAATACTGACCTACAAGAGGGCCATCTGTAAATCAGTCATGGACGAGCTCAGACGCACAGGTAACTCACCTACCGACAAGGCAAAGCAGATCATGGAGATGATGCACCTGAAATATGAACGTGCTCACCTGGCCTACCTCCTCAGCTGCCAAAACATCATGGATGGCGAGGCAGGAAGGTATGACCAAAGAACTATCAGTTCATAAGACAGGAAACCAAGCCAGCTCCCTTCGGAGAGTATTGTATCTCTCTAACGGACTGACTGTCTACTGCATGTCACCGTATGCGGTCATGAATGAGAACTGGATGATCCTTTCATGGGTGATGGTACAGTCTGAGACAGAGAAGTCCCTCAAGCCCCTGTACGAGGGACTAGCACACTGCTACAGCACTGCATAGAGAAGGCACAATACCAGTGGGTAGACAGGTACGTTATCATCAATATTTCTTTCTATTATTGGTGACATGAACAGCTCATAATCACAACTTACATTGCTTTTCATATTTCATATTTGCAGTTTGATGAAAGAAAATCCCTTTGCATTCATTTAGCTCATAAGAATAATTAAATTGTCATGAGTGAATACACTGGACTGCACATAGTGATTGATATGACTGCTTTAACATTCATGGCTATATTTGTCTCCATTCTTTCTTTCAGAGATTGCTGTGCAGTGTTTAAAGTGGCAGAATCTGGTGCAGGAGAGCATCTGAACTGGGATGCTTGGAGGACAACTGATGCCATTGTTGCTGAGGCCTCTTCTGGTAACCTGCTGAACGCCTGTGCATCACGATCAGACTTCAATACAAACATGACCATCAAGCTGGACTTGTTCCACTGTCTGAGGCGGTTCCTCCAGGAGTGTGTGTCAGAGCACCATCCTCTGTACAGCTCTTTTGCCCAGTTCCTGTCTGCAGCCTTTTCTGTGGTGGGTCAGGAAGACCTGCAGAGGCTTAAAGACGCCTATGCCTTCTGTGGAATTCAGCCTGCCAACCCAATAAAGCCACACATTAGCGAGCACTGTAGGACCAGAATTCCACTGCCTGAGGAGCTCATCAAGAGAGTCGAGGGAGTTTTTCAGCACTTTCACCTCACATGTGATCCAAATGATGCTCCTTTCTTCAAGCCCTCTATGCTGAAGGCATGGTGGATTTAGCATGTACACATCCTGCGAGGTTGCCTGAGTGATCCTGAGGTGGAGGGTGGGATCTTGTACAGGCATGGAGGAACAGTGCAGCTGAATCATGTGAAGGGTGAAGGAGCTAGAGTTCCTGTTTGGATCCCCATCAGAGGCATATCCCAGCAGGAGGGATACCATTTCCATCAGACTCAGTGGGTCACTGGAACACGTGTCTCCACAGAGCTGTTTCAGGCACAGGGGATGACAGGGGTGGCACGGTGGAATTACCATCATCTGGTGGACTTGAAGCCAGGTGTCCACCTCCCAGCTGTCTTTGACCCAGCGTTGATGGCAGAGCTCAAAGCAGTCTCTGAACGGGTGTTGGGGCATGTGAAGTACCCTGCTTTTCAACTCTCTAACAGAGACACTGGAGAGAAGTTTGACCTGGAATACGTTGAGTCTGGTTTCTGCCAAGTCCATCTAGACTGGGACAAGCACAGGAGCAAGACAGACTCTACCCGAATCCTGAATGCACCTCCTCAAAGCAGCCAGCTCAATGCCCAGTCTGAGCTTCTTCAGTCATCCTCCATGGACCACAGAAGCTGTTTCAGTTTCCTGCATGCCCTCCTGCTGATTTTGCAGAGGTGACTCCAAGTACATCTCCCGAGCTTCAGACAGAGCCAGGTAAACATTTGACAGACAGACAAAGTAGTGGACAAAACTTCAGTTACTAAACACCAGCTTCTCTTTAAACACCAGCCCCGAAAAACGAAAAAGCTCCATATTTGACCTGTCGAACACTTCGAACAAGTCCTCTAATCTCGGCCTTTTATCCATCCCCCGCTCAAACTGCAAAACAAAGGGTGATCGGGCCTTTTCTGTCTTAGCCCCAACTCTCTGGAATCACCTCCCCCCCGTCCCTCCCCCTGATCTATTAGAGCTGCTGAATCTCTGGACTGTTTTAAGCAGCTTCTAAAAACCCATCTCTATAGGCAAGCCTTTCTATAGGCCTCATCCACATGTGTGTTTGTCTGTTTTTGTTTGATCTGTTTCTCATTGTTTCTGTGTTTCATATTGTAATTTTTCCTTGTTTTCATCATTGTTTGATGTTTAATTTGTGTGTGAAGTGCTTTATAACTGTTTGTTTTAAAAGGTGCTATATAAATAAAGCTTTACTTACTTACTTACTTACCAGGTGAGCTATAACACCAGGTGAAATTTAACTGTGCCCCACTATATAACTCAAATCCATTTATTTATTTCAGTTTATCTAAATCACTACTCCTGTACATGCACTACGAGGGGAAAAAAGAAAACTTGCAAAACAGCTGAAAGAAGTAAATATGTAAATGCTTTCTATAACGTTCCAAGAGGAAAAATAATACTGCCACATGCTACTCACCCAAACGCCAACAGGCTATAGGAGAAATCAACAGCAGGTGATATCACTTATCTAATCTGCAACAACCAGAAAGTTACTTACATGTAACACAACGGCAGCGGGATAACTCTAAAGCCCCTCGCTAACAAAATACAGAAATCACAGGAAAAAACACACAAATCCTCAGGGACACAAGGCAACTGCACAATAACGTGACGGATTATTGGCTTCCCGACATACCTACCGGTCTCAGATGAAGCGAGGAAGGCAAAGAGGAAGAGGCATGGCTTTCCAGATGCTTTATAGCCTACGGGCCAGCCTCTTAAGGTTAGTCACGTGACTTTGTTGATATTATGGTCTCGCAGACAGGAAGAAGGATGGCTTCATTCAAGGTGAAGACCATGGTGACGGTCAGAGTGGGGTCGAAATAGATCCAGAAGAGCTAAAATGCTAACTCATTTCTGGGTTTTAGGACTCATTGCTGCAGCACTCTATTGGTGTGGCTTGATTAGAAACAGATATCACAGTTGGAAAGCTCACCAGCAACATCTGTTGGTTAAGACCTGAATGCACTATAGGAAAACAGCAGGTGTGAGATCCATGTTCTTTACCCTCACACTTCCAATTATCACAAGCTAACGTTACCTAGCAACCTTAGCTAGCTAGACAAACTGTCAGTAACTGATACGCCTTATGGAATCTGTGTTATAGATGCCATCCGTGATTTTGTTATCACAGAAACTATAGGGCCCTACCTCAATGCTGCCATTAGTCTGTCGCTGGCCACTGTCAAAAAAGACACTTGCCACTGGGCCTAACATCTTTTCTGGCGGAAACACTGATTTCCCTGTAATAAATCTCTGATCTACTCCTTTAATAATCCCACTCACAGCCTCCTGCAGCTCACAGATCCAGACTGTGATAACGTCTGCAGAACAGGAGATACCATCACACCGTCCGCTTCTTCCTCCCACTGCTTCCTGCTGTCTGAGCTAAGCTGACAGTCAACAACTTTTACACTGCATCAGAGTCTGCTTCTGTAGACCTGTTACTGTATGTATGTATCATTTAGGAAGTGTTTATACTCAGATCATCAAATTCACACGTTTTGCATGAATGGCCAATGTGAATAACACTCAACTATTGAAGAAAACGGTCACGGTCCCATCTGTGCCATCAGCCTTCCTAGTGTGTCTATTCCCTTTTTCCCTGTGTTCCCTAGTCCCCTAGTCTGTCTAGTGTGGGCGTGTCTGGCTGTGTGTGTGGATCTTCTCCCCTGCAGGCTATCCTTCTTCCGCGCTCTGATGCAATCAACCAACCTGATCACCCCGCACGGCTCCTTCCAATTAGATCATCTACTCCAGTACAAATACCCCGGTTCTCCAGTCACTCATCGCCAGATCGTTGACTCAACCCAGGTGGTAGTTTCGCCCCGGCCGCTCTGCATTTTTATACTGAGTTTTCTTGTTCATAGTTTTGATCTCGTGCTCGTCAACTAATGTTTGTTTCCTGTTCCCAGGATCTTCGCCTGCCTGTTGCCTGCCTGCCTGCCCTGCTCAACTCCAGCCTCGACATTCCTCAGTCCATTCACAATTCCTGATTTTGGCAATAAAGCCTTTTTGTTTCCTTTCTACTCCACTGTCTGTGTCTGCATTTTGGGTCCAAAACCTTACTGATCGTAACAGAAAACGCTCTGAAATGAATTACAGGGTCAGGATCTCTGCATCGGTCATATCAATCAATCCAACGAATTACGGCACATTTGATCCCTTTTCAAACTTAAATCTTCAGTAGGCAGAATATTTTTTGGCATCACTGGGCAAAAATTCAATAATAACCTTTCAGCATATTTTTTTCTGAGAGAAAACTTGACTTCAGCACCTCCTCATGGCTCTGTTTTCAGGCCCGTGAGAGGACACTTTGGCAATCACAGGTCATTTCAGACCTATTGGCTATTCAACGGAGGCAGCTGTCAATCACTCGCAAACTCTGATCAAATGGTCAAACTAGGCAGTGCTGATCAAATATGAATCAATATTCTGTTACTGTAATGTCTATTTCTCTCCTCAAATGTTTTCAGAATAATCTTGTAGTGTACTGTTTAGCTGTAAAATGAGAAAGTTTGTTCCGGCTGGTGGGCGGTGCTTGGTATTTCCTCAACTGATCTCAACATGGCTGCCGGGTCACAAACTTTCTCTTTTTACAGCTAAACAGTACACTACAAGATATTTCTGAGAACATTTTATGCGAGAAATAGGCATTACAGTAACAGAATATTGATTCATATTTGATCAGCGCTGCCTAGTTTGACTGTTTGATTGGAGCTGCTCAGAGACGGCAAGGCTCCAGTTCGGCTCTGATTGGTTGTTTTCCGCTGGTCTGTGAAATCTTGCAGATGCCATTAGGAGCACCGGAGGACACAGAGGAACATGATTTTTTCTCATGCACTAGTGTCAGGATATAGTGAGGTATATACATTTTATAAAAATAACTGTTTTTAATCATATTTGCTCCAACCTGCTTTAAGGCCTCAGTATGCTTCAAACCAGTTTGTGCAAAAACAATATGGCTAGAATACATCTGCATTTCAGTCCATCTCAAATACTTCTTGGATGCTTTTACACATTGTGGTATCAGTTAAAATACCGTCCTGACATTCCAGGCAGTTTAAGACAGATTTACAACTTGCGACTCTGAGCTGAGTCTTGAGGTGTGAACAACCCAAAATAGCTGGAACCCCCGTACCACCACCACCACCCCTCACCTGCAAACCAGAACCGAAGAAGCCTTTCTGACGAGAGATAAAATATCTTCAAGAATCCAAAGTTCAAGATAACTCACCGTGCTTTCTTCTAACTGACACAAACAGCAGACTGCATGTAAAACTACAGTATTTCTCGGGTTTAACTTCAGATAAGCTGCTGCTGTTGAGAGCTGAACGTCTCAGTCAGAGCACTGACGTCAGTGCTCCTTATCTCAACCACAAATTTAGACCAGTGACTAATCAGCAGCTCGTTAATCAATCACAGACACACACACACACACCTGCCTCCAGATAGCATCCATTGTGCTTCTGGATGTAACCATGGGAGCATCTGAATGTACTCTGTGTGCGTGTGTGTGTCTGTGTGTGTGTGTGTGTGTGTGTGTGTGTGTGAGTTGTCTGGTTGCCATGGCCACGGTGCTCGGAGGAGAAGAGAGAGACAGACAGCAGAGATTTCTACACTCGCAGAGGAGTGCAAACATGTCATCATCAGCAGGGCTGTTGTCATGGTTACCCGCCTGCCCACATCTTCTGACGTCACTTCCTGTGCGGAGGCGGGCGGCAGGGAAAACACCGCTGACTGAACCAGCAGCATCAGAGCTACAGAAATAAATCTGCTTTCATCACAAACAGAACAAAACTGTAAAATATAATATATATATACATATATATATACTGTATATATATATATATATATATATATATATATATATAATATGATTAATATTGCCATATTATTATTTTTGTTAGGACTTTGTTGAAGTTGGTCTGCCTCATACCAGATTAGGAAAGAAACACTTTAAAAGGGAAGGCAGTAAAAATAAATGATCTGCCGACACAAGACTTATAATCAGCAGCCACAACCACGACTTTATCTTATAAACATCTTATTAGACACCAGGAAACTGAGCTGCTGGACGGATGAAAAACTGACAGACTTTCTTAATGTTCTTAGTCTCAGTCCCACTTCAAGAAGACACAATAACTCTGAGCTCATTCATCTGCCATGTTTCAAAAGTAGCCCAGAACCAAGCCCCCAGGAAGATCCCCAGGCTTTGAATCAGATTTTCGTAGTGGCCGAACTGTGGTACTACAACTTCCGTGTACGTCGTGATGCCATTGGGCCCAAAAATACTTTTTCCCATAGACTTACATTGGGAAAGAGACGTGAGTAACTTGGCGGATCATTTTTTTTTAGGTAAATCAATTTCCCAGTACAAACACTTGAATAGCCCTTTTTAAATCATTAGCTCCTAAAAGTTGTAAAATGCACTAACAGCTGAATCCAGAGTTATTTCCCTTGCTCCGTTCATGTGAATGAGACCCAGCCCGAGGCTGGAGCGAGGGCTGGGAGGCTGTAAGCACTAAGCACTCTACTCTTACAACAACTTGCTCTAGAGAGGGCCATTCATAGTTTTGCGTCTGCCACCGTAGCAATCCTACACGCTTGGCACATGGGAGAAATTATAATCTGCAACCTCACCGCTAGATACCGCCACATCCTATACGTGTCCAAATACTACAATACCCATAAGACTCTGCTGTTCAGAGAAGAAACGAGTCACAGGTAGCAAACTCAAAAAGCCTTGTCATTGCAGGTGTAACCAAAACAGATCGCCCTGTAAACTGAATTAATGAAAATCGACCCAGAATTTAAAACTGAATTAATTCAATTGTAATTGTGCACATTGTAAAATCACTTTTCTAAACAGTGTAATCTTTAGTTTCAGCTCGTCATTAGCGACACACGTCACAGAATATGAACCTCTGTTCTGTTCTGATTTAGTTTGAAGACATTTTCTATAAACAGATAGATATATAAGGATTAAAACAGAAGTGGACCCAGGACGCTAAATTATGGATCTTGCTATGGCGAAGGCATGACCCGCCCAACTCTGCCTGTGATTGGCTAAAACTTGTTGCCTGCGTTGGTTGGATTGGTAAGGTTTAGGCATTGGGGTGAGATTGGTGAGGGTTAGGGTAGAATATCAGGGTAAGCCAATCAGAGGCAGAGTAGGGCGAGTCATGCCTTTCCCATAGTAGAAAAAAACCGTAACGGTCACCCTCCGGCACACCGGAACCGAATAAATCAACTCAATCAACTATCTGTGGCATATTGTGAAATATAACATTAGTTGCTCTAACTAGAGCAACCTAACGACCACAAAGTAAACATCATTAATCGGTCGGCATCACAACACAGCACGTACAAAGTGTCTGCTAACTGTTTTAGCTGGTAACCCTGAGCCAAATGTGTCGTTGTTGCTCGTAGTGACCGCAGCTGTTGAAAACAAGAACCCAACATGTAGGTGTCCTTGTAAAAGCCTTCAATTTGACAGTAACCATTTTAAATACATACTCATCTGTGTTTATTATCTACGCCGACCTACGTACACGGTGCTAACACGGTTAGCAGAGTACAGTCACTATGACCTGCTACTACATCACGGAACACAAAGCGTTGGCCGGCTTCGTCTTTATGTCACTTTTCTTATGAATGTGGAAGGTAATAACATGTAAGCGTACGACAGTCAGTACTACTAGTATCAGCAGTAGCACTGTGGTAGTATCAGTGATAAATTGGCTAGTAGTACTAACAGTAGTAATGATATTAGTGTACCAGTAATTAGTGTTATCGTAACTAAAACTTTTTCAGCTTTTCAATTCAAAGACTGAGCAGAAACTCTCGCTCC
Organism: Sebastiscus tertius; assembly: GCA_916701665.1. Classification (NCBI taxonomy): domain Eukaryota; kingdom Metazoa; phylum Chordata; class Actinopteri; order Perciformes; family Sebastidae; genus Sebastiscus; species Sebastiscus tertius. The sequence continues at coordinate 35,191 of CAKAOH010040131.1, forward strand.
ACGGTATTTTATGTTGTCACGTTTTATACTACAATATTTATATTTAGCTGTAGTTTATTATAATGTAAATATTTTGCTTAATGCATCAGTAACAATAATCCAATAACGTAATATAAATGTCCATTTTGCTGCATGATGGGTACTTTCAGTTTTGATACTTAAAGGCTACATGTTACTAGGCTTCTTCTGGAGACTTTGAATGGAGTACTAGGCTATATTCATTTTATTTCTAGCCTACTTTAACATCAGTAAAGAATATGACAACTAATTCCATCAATGCCTATCATACTCTAAAGACTATTTACTGGATCATATTTTCATTATAAATAATCATATGACATCGTTTTGTATGCCTATAATATTTCTATACTGACTCCTCCGATGAATGATATTTGACGGCAGTACACACACACACACACACACACACACACACACGCTCAGTTAACCTGCTGCTTTGTTCTCAGTTTCAATGAGCTGCAGGGTCTCATTATCTCCTCACATCATGTTAATCACTGTGACTCCCATCAATAGTAAGGACGAGTCGGACACGCACACAGCCGGGCACGCGTACCCAGTAGTTTGATTGAACGTGCACAATCACACACACACACACACACACACACACACACGCACACACACACACACAGACACGCACATGCACAGTGCTGCCTGCTGCTGTCTGTCCGCTGTCGGTATGTGAGTGTCGGTGTGATGTGTGCAGACTCACCGTGTCTCTCAGGCGGCTCCTCGGTCTCTCTGTGTCTGTGTGCGGGCTTGGTCTACTCTGGAGCGGCTGTGAGCATCCTGAACCCTCCGCTCTCTGACTCACAGCATCAGCATCATCAGCATCATCCTCATCCTCATCAGCATCATCAGCATCATCAGACCTGCTGCTGATCAGCACACATCAGCCCTCCTCTTCCTCTTCCTCCTCCTCCCTCCATCATCATCACCTCCTTCCTCCGCTCCACCGGCAAAAAACAGGAAACAAGATTTCCGCTCGGGTTTTTTCGTTTAAATTTCAGAATAAAAGCCTGATATCTAAAAACCTACAGAGCTCAAACGTTGGCAAAAACATTAATTTCCGGCATGAATCCAATCAAATGTAACAAGCAGTCATTAAAAAAGATATATAAAGTAAAATAAAACGTACAAATCCAGTTATATAGGAGACCAGGTCTAATTGTAAGAGTTGTACAATTTTATAAAAGAAAAAATTCAAAATGTATTGTATCATGTGATATTTTAATGTCAGAAAACCATATTGGTTGAGTAAAAGTCAGACTAAATTAACCAATAAATAAATAAAAGAAAACAAAGTTTTCACTTTTATTTTGAAGGTTGTAACTGCCAAGCGGAAGTCTTGTTCTCAGCTTGCAACCTGACATATCATCATCGTCCACCAAAGTAAAAATACATTTTCCCTCCACACCTCCACCTCCATCAGCGTCACTCACACGTCATCAACTGAAAAAATAGAATAAGTAGAGAAATATTATAAAAGATGACATTAAAATCCCATTAGATTACATTAGAAACAGATACACTCCTGTGAGGATGATGATGGCATTCGGTTTTAAATTCAATAAAGACATTTTAATGATTGAAATATAATAAAGATCTTGATATCTAAAAATAACAGTTAGTTTTGATATTAACAAAGAAATTATAATTGTGTTACTCAACATACAGTACTTCAAATAGATCCCATTATGTTTCATTAGATCCCTTCAGATCATATCAGAATTACTGCAGATCATTTATATTCATTCATTACTAAACAACAAAAACTGTGTTTTGAAAAAGACAGAAAATAGTGAGACAGAATATTGTTTAATTTCAGTCACGATCTTAGTTTAAATTTGTGCTAATTGTAACTCCTTTATATTCTGTATGGTTAGGTTTACTCTACAGCAATGCACCATAGTCTATAAAATCATCATGTTTGTAGCATCGCTGCCCTGTGAGAACAATCTCTAAAAAGTCACTTGTGACTTTTTAGTCACAAGTGAAAAACAGCTTAAAACAAGGCTGTTTTTCATGAGCTCAAAAAACAGCCTTGTTTTAAGCTTTGTGGCGATGCATTTTCTAGCTCATCCAAGAAGCTTTTCAAAGACTTTATTCAGCTTAAGAAGGAGAAGAATTTTCTCAACTCATAAAGGAACACTTCATCCTTCAGTTTATCACAAATATTCAAAATCAACACATCTGGAGATATGTGGTTTTCACTGGACAGGAAGGGGATGGAAATTTGTAATTTGTAAAGTAAACTAAAGCTGTCAGACAGATGTAGTGGAGTAAAAAGTACAATATTTACCTTTGATATATAAAGAATAGAAATATAAAGTTGCATAAAATGGAAATGCTTTCCAGCATTGAGGAAGTCTTTCATCATTGACATTAATATTAAAATGTTCTGCTGTCTGTTGAGATGTGACCTACTCTTTGACTTTGCCCTGTTGTTGGATGTTATGTAATGTAAAGTTTAGGGCTGACAACAGTGAGTGATCAATAACTGATTATTGTCACATGGTGCATTAGGATAAACTGTGGGTGGTATAATAAGCTTGTGTTGTCATTAATCTGATTCAGAAAGTAAATGTCTCTGCTGTTGAATGTTTCTTTAAATCTGACTGTGAAGTGAAATAAAAAAGCATGAGGAAAACGTGTGGCTTCCTCTGGTGGACAGTTGGAGTACTGCAAAATAAATAAATAATAATAATAACATATACATATACTGTGTGTGTATGTTTTCACTGGTAATTTTAATATATTCACAGATAGATGTGCAACAGTTTACTTGAACATACTGTCACATATGTTCAGCCGTCCACATACTTTTGGCCATGTAGTGTGAATGTCATATAATTCTTTTTCTTTCATTTTTCACTTTTTTCATGATTTGTTTACAACAATCAGTTTTTTTCTTTCATTGTGATAAAGTTCAAATCTTTTGTTTTTACGATCACCCTCACATTGTAGCTCTGGTGGAACAACCAGCTTTGGCAATACCGTACCTCAGTGGTATACAAACACTGGCCCGTGGGCCAAACTCGGCCTTCCAGCAAAAATATTTGGTCCGCCTCGGGTCTCTGTAGTTCTGCTGGGGGACTTAAATGCTGCAATGACGGAGAAATCTGGAGGGTGATGGGAGGAATTGCCTGTCTGATCTGAACCTGAGCGGTGCTTTGTTATTGGACTAATGTGCTAGTTATGGATTGGCCATAACAAACACGATGTTCAAGCAGGGTGATGCATAAAGGCCTTTAAACATCAGGGGCGTTATTTGGGTGCGATTAATTCGCACGTCAATATTTTTTTTCAAACTGTTGTTTTTGTCATGAATATTTTCACACAGAATGCAAATATTGCGTGGCCAAAAAGTGATGCAATCTTTTTCCGGAACAAGGTTGATTTTTCTGAGCTTTTGCATCGTGAATAAAGGAATCAACCAATCACTTGCAGACGTGTTTTATAGGATTATAAAACAACAAAAGTGTTGTTGTGTGTTAAAAATCCCTAGGAAGGGATCACATGACCACACCTGAAGCAGGGAGGATAAACCAAGCGCTCCTGTCCACCCCCCTCAGGTGTAATTATTTCAACCAAATCAGAGGCCCTTTACATGATGCCTTCCTCCCTTTGTTCACTTTTTTTGACCTCCAGCATGATGTGAGCATCCTGTAAGTTAATTTACTACTTTAATGCTTTGATTTACCTGTTTGTTGCACATTATCTGTTGATGAAAAATAAATCTGCCTCTAAACTAAATCACTCTGCTGACTACTTCTCACTCTGTTGCTCATATTGTTAAGTCGAGTCCAGTACATTCTTCCTCAACACGGAGGCTCCGTAGTCCAAACCATAGACTGTATATAAAGATGTTTGATCAGAAATGTAGTTATAGAGATATTGTGGTTAGTTGTTGTGTCTTTCTAACAGCTGCTAACGTAGCAGCTAGGTGGCTCAAACTAACACGCTGCGGCTGTGCTCAGCTCGTGATTGGTTCGGGCGGGTATATGGGCAGGACCTCGATACTGCGGTTCCACCCTTGATCACTACTGCTCAGACTCTGGCTCCAAATTACGTCAAAATCTCAAGATGGCAGCTCCTGTATCAGGATATTTTGGCTTCACTTTTGTACAGTGGGAGGAAGTGGAAACGCCATCGTCGTCCATCTATATATACAGTCTGTGGTTCTAACCAAGACAGCGATCTTTATTACTCCTTAGATCCCCTCCTTCCATTCCGACCTTTCATAATAAAAGCCCCAGAAATATATTCTTATACAGTATATAGTATTATATAGTAGAGGTGAGTATTTAGCATTTTCATGTCATTTATTCTCCACACCCTCATGTGTAAAGGCTTTAAGTCTACTTGGTAGCAGAACACCTTAGGCCACAGATTGATGAATGACTTTGTGGTCACATTATCAGGTCTGCGGGCGTATGTCTTGGACACTCAGGTGAAGATAGCAATGGAACTGTCAATTAATCACCATGTGGAGAGCTGGATCAGATGGCAGGGGAGACTGCTGGACAGACCTGGAAATCCAAACTGGGTGAACTGGGAACGTTTGGCTGAGGCCCCATGAGGTTTTCACCTCCTGAACAATGTCTCATGCATCTCGGGGGAGGTTGTGGACATGGAATCTGAGTGGGTCATGTTCAAAACCTCTATTGTGGAAGTTGGAGTTGCGACAACCTAAGAACCCACTGGTGGAACCCAAAAGTGAAGGAGGCCTTTCAGGCTTCGTTGGCCCAGGGGTCTCTTGAAGCAGCAGACTGATACCAGGAGGCCAGAAGGGCTGTGTGTTCGGAGGTCAAAGAAGCAAAAGCCAGGTGTGAGAGGAGTTTGGGGAGGGTATGGAGAAAGACTTTTGAAGAATTGGCTGAACAAGAGGGTGTGCTCCAATCATCGGGGTATCACACTGCTCAGCCTCCTGAGGAAAACTCAGGGTGCTGGAATGGAGGCTCCGATCGATAGTATAGTATATATTTTTCCACTGTGTGGAAATAAAAGTAATAAAGTTGATGTATCTGTTGCACCACCTGCAGTGGCATGGCCAAGTCATATCGAGCTGGCACATCCCCGCCCGAGAAGTCCAAACACAACTCACCAACTATAAAATCCTCAATGAATGCTACCAGACCCCATGCAGAATGGCAAGGATCAAACTAAAGGCCCTGACACACCAAGCCGACGGTCAGCCGTCGGACAGTTTGGGGTCGTCGGCGAACGTCTGTCGGCCTAGTTTTTGCAGTGTGTCCCACATCGTCGGCTCTAGTCTGCCCGTGTCAGAGGTTTTTTGGCGGTGGAGCTGGTCAGTGAGGGAAATCACTCTGATTGGCTGTTCAGCTTATATGAATCAGTGCACGAGAAAAGAAATGGAAGTGCACACACAGAAGGCTCTTCAAATCTTTCATCTAGTCAAGAGGGTGAACCCAGACGGCTCCTCCCATGTTTCATCTTCATGTCATCTGATCATTCCAATACACGGATATTTTCACAGCGACATGGCCAAGTGGAATGAAGCTAAGTGATGAGTGAGACTAGTGTGAAAAGGATCGGCAGACGCAGCTTTGTTTCATGTACGTATCATATTGACGGCTTGTATATGCGCCGTCCTTGGTTTTCCGGTTTTCTTTTTGAATGATGAATGCAGACTACCGCCACCTGCTGGTGTGGAGAGTTATTTCCTCTCATGCAGGTGCAGAAGGTATACTTGCTAACTGGCCATCAGAGGTAGTCTTTGCCATGTGTTTAAATGCAACAAAGGCAGCGTGAGGCGACGCAGCAGTCGGCCTTCATCGCTGCTAGTTATTTGATATTGGCTTGGCGTGTCTGGACCATAACAGATGAGGATTTGTGTTGGCCTTGTCATAAAGAAGTTGGAACAATGGTACACAAACTATTTGACTGTGACATGTTTAAGGGTTTATGGGGGAAAATAATATCTTTCATAAATGTACTGTCCAATGTCTCCCTGACCAAGTTAACAGAATGCAAGTTTTTTGTGAGACAATGGAAAATGGTCACACCCTCGTTATTCCAGCACTAAATCAAACTAATGTCCAAGATAGCAGGTTATGAATGAGTCATATTCAGACTCTCAAGACGCCAAGACTTGTTCTTCCTGAAAATATGGACAGCACAGAAAATGTCAACTGATTATGCCATTGGCTTTTTATTTTATTTTATTTGATCTTTTTTATTTTATTTTTGTATTATTTTCCGATGAACCCACCTCTTTCTACTGTACTGTTGCTTAGTATCTTTATTGTTTGTATAATTGATTTAGTCATGGAGATATAGTGGGGTAGGATGGGGGAGTGTTTAGTAACCTTCATGTTAAAACAAAATGTTGGACATAAAGAATAATAATACCACCTGCAGTGGATATGAATATATGATTGGTAGAGAGACCTACAGTCCAACAGAATCTCTCTCTCTCTCTCTCTCTCTCTCTCTCTCTCTCTCTCTCTCTCTCTCTCTCTCTCTCTCTCTCTCAGTGATCTTCAGCTCAGCTCGGAGTGATGAGGTAAGAACGGACCGCTCCTTATATTTTTGCCTGTAACTCACATTGATCTCGTATTGCATGCATACAAACCGTCCGAACCGAGCCGCCTGGCCTCCCTGGGCCTGGCTCGGCCCGGCTCGGTCCAGTTCTTCCCAGCTCTGCTGCTAAAAGCTGCGAATTCAAGACAATACGAGCCTCGTTGATCAGCGCAGATCAGACGGGAGGAGGCTCTAAAACCTGCAGCTTTAAATCACATATTTAAGCTTTAAATTACATATTTAATGTTATAATCACATGTTTATGATTCGCTTCTCAAAGCTGCGTTTTTATCATGTTTTAATTTAATTAATCATGAATGCGTTTTTTGGGGGGGATGCGTCCTATTTTCTCTCTCCTCCTTCATGCGGGCGGAGGGGTGGAGGGTGGAAGGATGTAGGGATGGAGGATAGAGGGATGGAGGGTGGAGGAGCTGATGAATCATAGATGTCGTCAGAAAAAAAGCAGCAGATAAAAAAACACATTTTAGAGGTCAAATCTAAAAATGAAATATAGAAGACAAACAGATTTTAATTTCGTAAGTGAAACAGTAAATCTGTTAGTGTTTATTTGAATAATTAGGTCATTCAATTCTTTATCTGCGTGTAAATGTGGGTTTTTATAACGCATCGAGCTCGTTCATGTTGAATCCAATGTGAATATTTGTCGGATTTGATTGCAGGTTGTTTATTGGAAAATCCGACCGGTTGATGGTTTGTGGCCTGCGGTCTGTCCCAGTCTGTGCTGGTTTCACTGGTTCATTATGAGGCTCTGGATTGCTTCTGCTGGGAGGATTCAGAGCTGTTCATTCATTCGGTTTGTCTCAGTAGGCCTTTTTAGTCTCTGTCTTTGTGTTTAATATCGAGGATCTGGGTATTTTATAGATTCAAATTAGTGTTTATTTCTCTGTATATTGTTAATTTAGTGAACTGGTATGAAGAGTGAAAGTAGATCCAATAAAAGGTTTGATTTGATTTGATCTGATATTAGAATAGACTATTAAAGGACCCTGGTGTGATCAGAAGCAGGTCTGGTGGTGATGTTTCTATCAAATCTTATATGTTTGAATTTGGAGATTTGGGGCTATTTTGCTTCTATAACATGTCTTCTTTCAGACTAGTGTAAAGAAAACATCCAAAATACACATTTAGTTGGTTATTTTACTTCTGTCTATTTGCGTCTGTAGATTTGTCCTATAAATTCAACCAAAGTTAGCATTAGATAAGGCCTCATTTGCATATTTAAACAAAAAAATATTATCTTAATGTAAGTAATCGACTGGGGAAGTTTCATTTTGATATCTATTAGTCAAATTTGTTACCCTATTCACCTGTAGTGTCTTTAAAATGTGTGGAATTTTACAATCCCTATCTCTAAAGTCCATTTCTCTCAGACTCTGAGCCAGAAATCTCCACTTCGGTAGCACTTACATCCACCAAACTTTCTAGTGTCATTCCTATCTATATTCTGAAGGTTTTTACTGAGGGGTTGTTCATATATACAGTAATTCATAGTCTGATTTATACAACATTTTATTCATAAAAACATGGCAAAAATGTTCTTTTATGGCTGTTGACAGTATATTTTTATTTATGGAGTGATAAAAAAGAATTCCCTCTATAAAAACCTTTGACTGTAATATGTCAACAAAATGAAGCAAGAATGTTGAACCTGGCTTTATCCAATGTTCAGATTTCTTTTCTAGTACATACAACATTTAGTACTTATTTAGTAAGATAATAATTTGCATATTTAAACATAATATTTTAGAAAACAAGTAATACAAAAAAATAATTGTGTTAATGTAGCTCAGTAATAAACTGGGGAACGTCTATAGTGATATCTATTAGTTAATTTCTTTTAGCCTATTCTCCTGTAGTGTCTACCCTTAATGTGTTTCCATCTATGAAATAATTAAAAGAAATAGAGGACGATATTATTGGAAAGCTCGTGAATATTTATCCAAAAGATGACTATAAAGATAACAGTGTTGGGGTTCTTGCTGCTTCTCTTCTTCTTCAGTTGAGCTGTTTTTAAAAAATTAAAAATAAAACTATATTTGCTTATCAGTTAGTTGCACTTGATGCCAGATTTGTTTGGGAGTTTGCATACAATACTGACAATCTGTCTGCTGTACAGGATGATTCATAATTAGGACACGAGCACTTAGGTGCGAGGCAACCTATTGTTTTTGTAAAGATTATTTTTCCGCAGCGAGATCGCATTTTTGAGGTGCTTAGGATGCACGAAAACTCATAAAAATTGGAATACACATCAGAACTGGCGAAAATTGCAAAGTTCTGTAGTGATTGGGCTCGGGCGTCGTCAGCGGGCTCCATAGCACCCCCAAATGCAGGCAGGTTTGAAAAAAAGTAGTCAATCTTCACAAAATTCGAGAAGGTCATTGCTCACGTGCAACAGCGTATTAAATATTTTTGAGATTTTTTTGGCCGACAGGAAGTCAGCCATCTTGGATTTTGTGCGTTAATTTAAAATTTACGAACACATGTTTGAGGACTTTAGGATGCACAAAAACTCATGAAACTTTACACGCATATTCACACTAGCAATTACTTGAATTTGGTGGTGTAATTGGGCTTGGGCGTGGCACGTTGGCTCTTTAGCACCCCCTTATTACTTTTAGCCTTTGAACATACCTTTGGCGCCCTTAGTATACTCGAAAGCTCATGAAAGTTGGCAAAAAGATGGACACCTGTGAACTTTCTGTGAATGTACAGCGATTGTGTTCAGCATGTTTAGCGGGCTTCATAGCGTCCCCTAATGCGTGGAAGGCCATAGTTTGGACAAAGTTGATCAGTGCATTTCATGTATTTTATCCATACTTTTTCATATTCCTCTTAGAGAGTTTATTGGATTAGCATCAAATTTGGGTGGTATAACCCTCAAACTAATAACTAAAGCTAAATTGCGAAGGAATTTTTGATTGCTTGGATGGTGATGTCATAGGTCATGTGAGAAGACACCATTTATCATTATCACTTTACAGGTATGGAACTTTACGATACTCCTAGAGGATTTAAGAGATCCATCTCAAAGTTGGGCAGCAGAATCTCAACACCTTCACCATGCAAAATTGCGAAGCTTTTGTGTTTTTGCGAAACAGCATTGTTGTGGCGGCGCGACGAATTTCAATGTTTCGACATGACACAGGAGGCTGTTGTAACTTGACTTTACATAGTCCAATCTGCCCCAAATTTCACAAGCTGGATAAGAGTCCAGGTCTGAAGACATATATGTGCCATTATGAGTGATAGTCATAGCGCCACCTACAGGAAACAGGAAGTTGTTGTAAATTGACTATACATTGCCCAATCAGCACCAAACTTGATATGTTGTAGAAGAGTCTTTAGCAACACGCCTCCAGAAAATTCCCTCTAACTGTTGCGTGCAGTGTCCGACTTTCATAGAAGCAGCGGGTACCCCCGACGTGAGCAAAGATTCATTGAGGAATTATGATCACAGATTTGTTCTGATTGACTGTACATTTTCTCTGTTCATTTCTCCATGAAAATCTTTGATAATAATCACAATAATATTATAATGTTATACTTGATATAATGTTCTATGAAAAGCACAAACTTTCAGTTTTAGGTCACATGTTATTTTATTTTGAAATATATTGTTTTACCTCCATCGAGCGCTGCAGGGATGACGTATTGTTGTAGGCCAACCAGGACATTAGCATCACCCTGGTTTCCTCGATAAAAATCCAATGAGATTTTTCCATTTGGTTTTGGATTATTGCAGAAAATAAGCTCTATGGAATAATACATCCATGGAAACGTTTATGATACTGACACATTTTGTTCAGCAAGATAATCTTCACAAATGAACACCACTTTTATGATTTTTGAAGTGTGAATGCAATCACCAGAAGTAAAAAGCTAACATTAGGCTACAAACCAGCTACTTTACGCTGACTTAATTTCAGACATCTAACTAAAAACCCACTCAAAAAACCCATTGACTTCCAAAAGAGGGAAACTGGAAGTGCTAAAATTCTAACTCATTTAGTTTTTTAGGGCCCATTCCTGCAGCACTCTATTAGAGAGGAGGCCGAGAGGACAAGAAGTGAAGGGGAAAGGTGATGTTGTCATATGATCAGCATCGTAAACTACTATAAAACTACATAGGTTGAGGTTTGGTTGTACTGGTTTTGTAAGAAAGGTCTGGCTGTAAATGTGCCAGAATCTGGTGTATTTGAACGTTTTTAAATATATACAGTATAATGAGGGTAACGTTCAGTTCTGAGGAGGTTTATCTGCAGATTGGATAATTTTCCTGATCAGTGATACTGAATGCTGCTGAGTGCTGATACATGCGTCTGATTGAGGATGATGGAGTCTGTGTGGAGGATGTTATGTTGGATGGAGGGTGTGGCTCCTCTTCTGTCTAAGATCTCTGTTTACTGATGAACATCATTCAAACTTAGAGGAAATGTCAGATTGACTGAAGTCTAGAATTTCAACCTGGAAAACAAAGAGATGCTGTCAGAATAATGACTTTAATCAGATTCACGGTTTAGAAAAAGAAAAGAGAGATACCTGAGTGGAGATTTCAGCTGTTGGTTTCAGAGCTGTAATATATATTTTAGAAACACTGAGCTCAAGAGTGCGTGTGGTTGAATAATGGCTCAACAGTAGATTAGGTTTGGTCATCAAGAAAGCATATTATAGCCTACGTTTATTTTATGAATCAAACGGGGCAACTCTGACTCTTTTGTTTCACCAAACCACATACAAACAAAATGGTGCTACTACAAGATCACCACAGTACTGGACAAACTGGACTTGAGGCCTACATTTGAAAATATAAGTTGACTACATGTTACCACAGTGACCTGATTTCCATCAACATTTAATAAAGTTTATAAAAACCTCCACATCCCCCCAAAACACATGTTAAAAATGCTATTGATAACATTGATAACATACAGCCACTAGATGTCACATTCTCCCCACCCCCTTCCATTGAATTTACTTCACAACAAGTCGTTGCCAGGCACTCTCAGCCATTAATCCATTTTTTCCACACTAACTGATGACTCAGAGATACCACATGATGCCAACATTGTTTTACTATTGGCTCACAAGCCTTGTTAGTAGTGGGAACCGAAAACCATCAGATATCTTCCACAGGGATAAACAAAACATTTGTTTTGGCCCGCCAACATTTTTTAAAATATTAATTCACAGTCACAATATATTTTTTTCAGGAAAAGCCATACTTTTATTTGGCACTTTTCTTAAAGCTCCATGGATGTATTATTCCTAAAAAAATATTTGTCTACATTCAAATGTTATCAATAAAACCTTAAGTTAACCTGCAGAGTCTTTGCAGAGAGATAATCCATCAATGTTCACTCAGATATTCTTTATGACAGAGTTATTCATTTTTGTTTTTGAGATGTCAGATCTTTACTTGGTAAATCAAATTTAGCCTCCAGTCTCTCTATAAATCTATAAAAACTCTATAAATCCCTATATATATATATATATATATATATATATATAATTCCTTCAACACACTGTAGTCAATGAATGATGGATTTATTGCTCACCACCGTTACTATCGACAGCATGAGAATGTAGTAAAGCTGAAATGAAAAAAGGAAAATAAAGGAAACAATGAGTAAGATAAGCCTCATTAATATACATTTCCATCATACCTATCATATGCCTCATTAAGCATATATGATATATCTGGCTACCAATATAGCTAGCGGAAAGCCATTAACAGAAAAGGTTACATGGTGAACAATGACTAGTGCATAACATATAAAAACATGGTTTAATATAGCCATCCACAAAATATAAGCATTGATGTAAATATGGGCATCTTATAAAAGCAGTACTTACAGACAATGCTTCATAAAGTGAGTCCAAAAGAAGATGGATGTAGATGCTGACTAGACAGTTCCACAATGTGCTTTCTACTCAGGAGTGCAAGGAAAAACAAAGATGGCCGCCAGGGTCAAAGGACAAGAGATAAAGCCTGTAGTAAAGAGAAGCAGCACCCCCTAGTGGCTGCAGAAATGAACTGAAAGTCCCTATACCTCAGACCAGAACACTCCCCGCCTGGTATCTGGCAAGATGCCATAACGAAGAAGAGAACTAAAATCGAATCAGTCTCGGGGGAGAGGAGTAGGACAGTCACCTAGACAGGCCGTAAGAAGGTCTTACACAAACCATCCCTTGCTGTGTTGATCTCCACCTTTCTAACTATACCATCCGTGCTTGGAAATGTCTTGACTATGACACCCATGGGCCATTCGTTTCTATTCATTTTGGGTGTCTTTCAGTATCGCGATATCCCCCTTGTGAAGATTGTGTTCTTCTTTTTGCCATTTTCTACGTCTCTGCAGGGTACGAAGGTACTCTGTCCTCCAGCGATGCCAAAAGGTGTTGGCGAGACTTTGCACTTGCCTCCACTGCTTTCCATAGAGATTTTCCCCATCAAATCCACATTGGGGAGGAGGAAGTGCACTTATCTTCTGTGTGAGAAGTGTTGCTAGTGTTAGGATAAATGGGGAGTCTGGATCTTTGGCTACAGGTACCAATGAGCAAGCATTCACTATAGCTGTGACCTCTGCCATGAATGTGGTCAAGACTCCATGGGTGAGCTTTGTTGGTCCAACCTTGAACAGCATGGAATCCAGGATGCGCCTAGTGAGTCAGTTGCTCCCAACTACCTCTCATATGCGATGAGTGCGGTGGGTTGAAGACCAATGTACATCCATTGTCCTTATTGCTGCTCACTGATGTTATCTGCAGCTCTCTGCAGGCCCCAACAAAATTTGCACCGCAATCAGACCATATCTGTTTGGCTGGTCCTGTGATAGAGAAGAACCGTCGCAGAGCATTTATGAAGTTCGAAGAGTCCATTGACTCAATGACCTCAATATGTATGGCCCCGGTGCTCATATGTGTAAAAAGCACCGCCTACCATTTGCTGCTTGCTAGACCTCCTCTAGTCTGCCGTGCCACGACCATCCATGGTCCAAAGACGTCCATACCTACAAACGAGAAAGGTGGGTTGGTACTGAGGTGGTCAACAGGTAGATCAGACAGAGTCTCTATTTTCCTCCGTAGTTTTCGGCATTGGACACAGTGACGAAGGATGCTGCTGATGCGTCGTTTTCCACCAATGATCCACAGACCGCTCTCAAGGCACCTTCCGTGATATGTGACCCCTGATAATGGACCTGCTCATGATAATGTCGGATGAGTAGGATTAGAGGATTGATTTTGTCTCTTTCTAGGCTCGCTTGGGACCCAATCCTGAGAAGGCCAGAAGTATCAATGTAAGGGCACAAGCTGTAGAGTGGGCTTTGTTTAGGAATATCTGTTCCTTCTCTGATGCATTCTAATTCCTCTGTGGAGGCATATTGTTGCAGACTACGGACTATGATGGTCCTCGCTTGATCCAAGTCTTCCTTGAGACAAGGGCTTTCATGAATGTGCCAGCCCTTGCAGCTGATGTCTTGCTTTAAGGAGTGGGCAACATGTACAAGCCTTGCAACTGCGAGAGTGAGTTATCGCCAGCTTGAGAACCTCTCAAAGCACTGTGGGTCTAATCTGCCACTGGTGACACTGATGGCATGACAAGCAATCTGTGGGCGGATATCAACATCAGAACTCGGGTCAACCAAGTCGAAGGAAGGGGGGGTTTCACATCCAACTGACTTCAACAAGAATACTGGTCCTGTCAACCATGTGATGTGAATCAGGCTGCCTGCTGGTACTGATCTGGAAGCATGATCAGCTGGGTTCTCTTTAGTAGAGACGTACCTCCACTGCTCTGGACTGGTTGACCTCTTAACGCGTTGCAAAATCTCGTCCTTGGGGTCAAGTGGAGGTATCTTATTGGCCAGGGACTTCAAGTGAGAATGGTACATCGCAGCTGCTGGCATTGGGATCTCCGCCCTATTGTCGGGTAGCTGGTCACACTCAATAAGTGTAGGGAGGGCTAGACTGGTCTTCTCATCAGCCGATTCGACAATGAAACCCCTTGCTCTTCGGCCTGCAGTCTCTGACACACCTGCACATGTTCTGAGTGTGTAAGGGGAGGTGTCATCAGCGATGGCGAACATTTTGAAAAAGGCTGACCTGGCTAAAGACCTGTTGCTTTGGTCGTCTAGAATGGCTCTCGCTTTCTCCTCCGGTTGGCCTTTGGGGTAAACATAAACATGGCAGATTTTTGCACATGATTTTCCTGCAGTGCCGTCTCCACAGACCTCTGTACAAGTTGAGGTGGTGATTGAAGAAGAGGGAGATCCCTCTTCCTTCCTGCCATGATGTTCCAAGGGGCTGATAGCTTGTTTCGTCGACCAGGGTGCCGGGCCAGCATGAAGGGCTGCAATGTGCTGGTCACTGTTGCACTCTGAACATTGAATGACAGCCTTGCAGTTCTATGCTTGGTGCAAGGTTGAGGAACAGCAACGAAAACATATACCGTTTTCTCTAAGGAAAGTCTTTCGTTCCTCCTCTGAAAGCTCTACACCTTTGCAGGGGGTGCGGCTTTTTGTGAAGAGGATACTGCTTCTTAGGGTTGTGCTATCCTCTGGCCTCATCTTCATGTTGAGTATTGTCCACCTCTGTTCTGTGAACTGTTATGGGGGTTCTGTATAGGGGGGTGGTGTGATGTTGGAGGTTGCAAGGATGAAGCTCAGGTCATTCCTCATCCTTGCTTCCTCACGGATGAAACTGGAGAAGACGGAAAAGGGTGGGAAGCTGATGTGGTATTGTTGTTTGTATCTTGTCCCATGTACCATCCATTTCTCCTGAAGACTGAAGGGCAATTTCTCCAAAATAGGGTTAATGCCACGTGCAGTGTCCAGGTAGGCCAGACCTGATAAGTAACCTTCCTCTTTGGCTGACTCCAGTTCAAGGAGACCTAACCCTCGCAGATGTTGGGGGTCTCTATTCGAGACCTTGTGGAAACGTTAAAGCTTGTTAAAGAGAGCAGTCTCCATTGCCTCCGCAGATCCATAGCACTCCTCTAACCTTTCCCAGACAATACTGAGGGCCTCAGCAGGGTGGTTGATGCGAACCGACCTCACTCTTCTCACATGCTCAGCAGATTTTGGTCCGAGCCACTTAATCAGCAGGTCAAGTTCTTCAATGGGTTTCAAATCGAGGTCTTCAATGGCTTTGGAGAATGTAGATTTCCGAGCCCAGTAATTTTCTGGCTAAAGCTGCATCTACCTCCTTCTGCACCTGGATGGCCTCCAGTGTAGCATCAAGACGCGTCTCCTCTACCTTTAGCTCAACCCTCTTTACCTTCACGTCGATCTCCCTTTGTACATAAGACGCTCTGGTACGTGCCGCTTCCGCTTTGGCGCGTGCTTCTACTGCAGCCAAGGTAGCTGCCGATCTACTGGAGTATTCTGACGATTTCCCTGAGTGTGAGGACACTGATCTAGTCTCATGGCTTCTTCCCTCTGCAGCTGACATCTTGGCTGTTGCAGATGAAGGAGTTGAGAAGGCTTCAAGATTCAAGAGTTTTATTTGCCATTTGCACCTAAGTACATTGGAATTCTGAGCAGTTTACACCAAGTCAGCTTTAAGAAAAGAAAAGGTAGAAAAGGCACAAGATAATTACAGTACAAAATAAGTAGCACATTCAACTCAACACAATAAATAAATAAATTATTAAAAAATAAAACGCCCTCATTTCAGTCAATAAATAAACTGAACTACCCTCTGCATAGGCTTGATATCTAACCCACCGTGGTAGAAATCACAGAAGAGTCTGTCTTTTTACTGTTCTGCCGTCATCAAAGAGCCCCCTTCCTTGATGAGAATGTTTGACAGAGAACAAACAATGGATCATTTCTCTGCAACAACTTTCAAGCTTCTGTAATGAAGTGAACCCAGCGTCTGACTGAAGAGAGGAAGTCAATGTGAAAAGTGATTGATTTATAAAATGGAGACTGGTCAGCAGAGAGGTATTTGATGTGAACAGTTTATTTCAGTGTCTCTGAGCTGCAGTCTGTGATCAGGTTTTAAAATTTAGACTTCAGGTTGTTTTCTTCTTCTGCTGCAGGAAGCTTCAACATATGGCTTCACTAAAAAAACAACAACACTTTTATATAATAGTTGAGAATTTGACCCTGAAACTGAAACTGGTTCATTTTTTTAAATATTGAGAATCAACGAAAAGTCCGATCTGATATTGACAAGTTATATTTATTGATTTAGTTTCCCTCAAAATGAAGCTGCAGCAGCTGAATATATCTGCATAAGAAAAGAGTGTGTGTGTGTGTGTGTGTGTGTGTGTGTGTGTGTGTGTGTGTGTGTGTGTGTGTGTGTGTGTGTGTGTGTGTGTGTGTGTGTGTGTGTGTATGGGGTTCATGTTGGCCTGTAGTGTAAAGCGCATTGAGTTTGTGTTGGCCTGTAGTGTTTTCTGTGGAGAGTGGTCCATGCTGATAAAACCCTCCCATAGAGCAGATCATGATATAGAACATTTTCCCAATAAATCTGTTGAGAAGCCGTTTTAGTGGATCAAATAAACAGATTACCAGTTACTTAAATAACAGATTAATGCCAGTGATGCAAAAATCTCTCGAAAATCAAATATCGCCAAAGATCAATTTGACTTGTTGATTTCCCACAGTAATATAATACACCCATATAAATTATTGATTAAAATCACTTTTCAAGGGCAGAGTTACAAAGTGTCCTGTAGTGTTTTCTGTGGTGTCCTAGAGTGGTGTATTATTCTTAAAGTGAGGCTTTTCTTAAGTATCTTTAAGGCTGAAACACTTTCAGTCGTGGATCACCAGGAGAGTGATCATCAGCTGGATTGATAATTGATTTATTGTTGAAGTCATTTATCTTATTCGAGACAAATATTCAAACAATTTCTGTGTTTTATATCTCAGTAAAATTAAACTCAAATCAAATCAAGTTTTATTGTCACATAAATATATAACCATTAACATATAATCACAGGTTGTAACATTCTTAGATGCCTTTTTCCACAACAAATCTATCAAATAGATAAAATAAGATAAAAAAAATAGATACAATTAAATTAAAATGAGACAGTGAAACAATGAGGCAATAAACAAAATAATCAATATGATTAAATAAGTGAGTTTCAAAAAGGAGACAATATAAACAGTAAATAATACCATATGATGTACAGTCACTGGTTCAGGATCTCTTTGGACAAAACCCAAATCTTTTTAGTATCAAATTTCCTCTTTCAGTACTGTCCCCTATCCATCTATCCATCTATCCATCTATCTCTACAGTATGTCTATCTATATCTACAGTATATCTATATCCATGTCTTTGTCCATATTTAAGCTCAGACACATTCTCACTCCCAACTCGTCAAATACCTCTGCTGATTTCTATCATAAACAACCAGAGAAAGAATGAGTTTGACCACTGACTTTTGACCTGTGTGTATCAGACTCTCAGTTCAGATCAGATGTTCAGAAGCTGTGTTTTCGGGTTATGACGAATCAGGATGTGACTCAGCGAGCCACAGGGACAGGAAGTCCTTCTCTGAGCTGGAAGAGGCAGTGATTATATCACATTACGTTGAAGGCGAGTTTTAGGAAAAGTGAGCGGCTTCAGACGGAGAGACAAACACTGGAATCTGTCGTCTCAGTCATGTCTGTTGGAGCCGTCGCCTCTGACCTTTGACCTTCTTGTCGTCGGTGACTGAGGGTTTAAATCGGCTGAATTTCAATCTGAAGACTAAAAGTTGAGCTTTAAAGTTCATTCTTGGTTTGAAACAAAAATGTCAAGTCAAGGTCCACTTACTGTCTTGTTCCAGAGCTTTCATTCGCTCAACCGCAGGTGTAGTTTACTCAGTTGTCATGGAGATGGAGGTGTTCAGAGTTTTATGATTTGTAGTCCACGTTGAGCTTGAAAGTTTGATGGTTGATGGACTGAAGGTGAATTTAAACCTCCAGATTAGCTTCACATTCAGTCTGAACAGTGTGAGGTGGCCATGTTGTCTCCTGGGTCTGTTTCTTTTATGTGTCAGTGTCCATTAGTGTCTGCAGAGGGAGCTGTGTGAGTTCTGATAAAGACTTTTTATTTGCCAAGATAAAGACACAAACAAGCCGTCGACCTCCAGAGACCTGTACTACAAAGCAAGTTCAGCATACCCAGGGTATCCTTATCTGGCTTAACTAGCCCTAACAAATGAGATTCCGCAAAGCGGTCCTACAACCGTGGTTATCAACCCAGGGTTTCTCAGTGTGGCTGTGAGCGCGGTCACATAAAAGGGCGGGGTTTGCAGCATCTGACCAATCACAAACATGGACAAGTCTACTGTCAGCGAACAGCACATATTACAAACAAAGAGTGAACTATAATATTAGACAAATATGAAGAAGTTAAACACATAATCCAGACTAATAGTTACTAATAGCTGCCAAATGCAGGAAGGACAGCTGGCGAAAGAAAAAAATGGCGATGTGTGAATGCGTAGATTAACAGACTTATTAATTTAAGGGAATACTTGGAAGTCAGAAATAGTCGTCTGGATGGGGCAGTGATGTAAGGGATAATGTAGAGCGAGCCGGTCATTGTTGTAAAAGAATCACCAACAAGGCATTGCATGCTGATGCTGTGGACCCTGAAGCGGAGTGGAGGGTTCTCTCATCGCCCTGAAGTGGAATCTTTCACAACAATGACCGGCTCGCTGTACATTATCCCGCTTACTATACGGCTACTTACTGAAGAAATCAATATTATGACACAAAAACGGTCCGCCAGAGTCCGACATCAGAACTGCGCCCATGGCAACGGTCTGTTATACATAACAATGGTCTGTTATACATAACAACGGTCTGTATACATAACAACGGTCTGTTATACATAACAACGGTCTGTATACATAACAACGGTCTGTTATACATAACAACGGTCTGTATACATAACAACGGTCTGTATACATAACAACGGTCTGTTATACATAACGACGGTCTGTTATACATAATGACGGTCTGTATACATAACAACGGTCTGTTAGACATAACAACGGTCTGTTATACGTAGCAACGGTCTGTTATACATAACAACGGTCATAACAACGGTCTGTTATACGTAGCAACGGTCTGTTATACGTAGCAACGGTCTATTAGACATAACGGTCTGTTATACATAATAACGGTCTGTTAGACATAACAACGGTCTGTTATACGTAGCAATGGTCTGTTATACATAATAACGGTTTGTTATACATAATAACGGTCTGTTATACATAACAACGGTCTGTTATACGTAGCAATGGTCTGTTATACATAGCAACAGTCTGTTACGCGTAGCAATGGTCTGTTATACATAATAACGGTCTGTTAGACATAACGACGGTCTGTTATACATAGCAACGGTCTGTTAGACATAACAACAGTCTGTTATACGTAGCAATGGTCTGTTATACGTAGCAATGGTCTGTTATACATAACAACGGTCTGTTAGACATAACAACGGTCTGTTATACGTAGCAATGGTCTGTTATACATAACAACGGTCTGTTATACGTAGCAATGGTCTGTTATACATAATAATGGTCTGTTATACATAACAACGGTCTGTTATACATAACAATGGTCTGTTATACATAATAACGATTTGTTATACATAACAACGGTCTGTTATACATAATAATGGTCTGTTATACATAACAACGGTCTGTTATACATAACAATGGTCTGTTATACATAATAACGATTTGTTATACATAACAACGGTCTGTTATACATAACAATGGTCTGTTATACATAATAACGATTTGTTATACATAACAACAGTCTGTTATACATAACAACGGTCTGTTATACATAACAACGGTCTGTTATATATAACAACGGTCTGTTATACACAGGCCAGCCATTAGGAATTATGGGCAGGGGGACAGACTTTTCAAATTGGGCCCGTCATCCACCCCTCATCCTGGTCACCCTGCTCTCATTGATCAGCTGTTTCCCATCAATTATGCCCCCCACAGTTTCATAATGAACTGACATTAGTTTTACATTTCTTGGGTGGGGTCGGTCGGCCACCCGCTCAGTCTGCCCGGGAGATTCAACTCGGCGGGTGAATGACGGCAATTTCCTCCGTGTGGTGGCCCGCCTTTCGCCGGGTCCAGTTTCAACCGAATTTCCCCCGATTTTCACAATAACAGCGGGGGTATGAGATGATAAGTTGGAAGGTGTTTTAAATTTGATACCAATATGTTTATTTATCATGTAAATATATTTAAGTTGTACTGTCAGTGATATAGGTCAGTAAGTTAAGTGTTGTTCTTGATCCCATATAAGGGTCAACCATAGACCTTTGCATGACCCTGGCCTTGGGCCCCCCACTGACTTTGGGCCCGGGGACAGCTGTACCCTTTGCCCCCGCCTGACGGCGGTCCTGGTTATACATAACAACGGTCTGTTATACATAATAACGGTCTGTTATAGATAACGGTCTGTTATAGATAAATTGCAGACCACAGAACACCGTGATTGACCAATCAGAATCGAGTATTCAACACAGCCGTGTAATAAATATAAATAGCTTTCGGAAAAGAATGAATGAATAGATCACAATTCATTATGCCCTTTGGTAATGACATAGCGTGTATGACTATTTCAGCCTTCTTTCAGCAGCGTCCCCGACTCCTGCGGGTTGAAACAGACTTGAGAGCCAGTAACAAAATAACTATAAAAACATAGTTCAAAGCGGTAAACACCCACAGCATACAGCCAGCTGTCCTTCCTGCATTTGTCAGTTCAAACTGTATTAATTTCAGCCTGAATTATGACTGTAACTTCTTCTTATGTGTAATATTTTCATACGATTTGCGCACCAAGCTCTGATTGGTCAGTAGGTGGTGCTTTTATATGAGTTACCATGGCGATCTACCCCGGTAAGAAGTACCATGGAGATCTACCGACGGAAAACCCCGAAGTTACCTTGCTAACCCCAAATCCTGCTTCGTACTACAGGCCTCTGAAGTCACAGAGACAGAAGCAGCATATTTCATATTTCATCCTGTCAACAACAACAACAAAAACAACAGCATAGCCATGTGTTTTCAGACAGGAAGTGTGAGCGCTGAATCACTCTGATGACTTGACAGTTTGTTGTTGCGGTGAATGAAGCCTGTTGAATGTGCTGCAGTAAAAGCTTCATCCATCATCCACTCATCTCCTCCCCACAAATCTTTATATCATGGTGATCGCACTCAAAATACCATTTGCTATTTTTGACAATATCTGCCACAACTAACAGTTTTAGTTCAGGTTTTTGGAGGATAAGATGACGGTGAATCATTTTCCACAAGATTTTTTGTCACATTTAGTCAAGGATCAGTCTAGTGTTATTCTATAATTTTCTTATTAGCAACAAATCTCATAAAAAGACCCAAACCAACCACATGCCAGTCTGTCTTTCAATGTTTCCACTTGACTTCCTGTCTGTGGCTCTCAGCTCCAAGCTCATTGGTTCCTACTGAAGAAGTACATCTGTAAAACCACAAATATATAGTTTCATGTTTAAAAAAGACTCAGTAATTTGCTAAAACAGCTGGTTACTGTAGTTTTTAATCGAGCAAACAGGAGGAAATAGTGAATTTGTTGGGGACTATTTTCAGTGGAAGATGAATCCACATTTGGTGCTCTAGTGAGTATTTGTGACAGCAGGACGGTGTATGTGGGATTGAGTCAGAATAAACTACAGTGTGTGTTTTTATGGGTATGAAGGAACATGTCAGTCAGTGACACAGTGTGGCTCACTGATGTGTTTTTAGTAGGTATTGGACCATAATTGAGCTCTATGGCACAGAGGAAGAAGAGATACACACACAATACTCGTTAGTAGATACATTCACTGTTGGTTGTGGATGAGGCACTAGAGGCAGCTTCTTGCTTTCAGCATCATTCGTTGTGATTCGTTGTGATTTGGCACTATATAAATCAAATTGACTTGACTTGACTCGTTAGCTTAGCTTTTAGCATCCGGAGGGCAGTGCCTGTTAGAGGAAATGCTTTTATTGTCTCATGGAGTGTCTCCTCTCAGTCTGATGCGCCAGATTAAATTACACTCTCATCCTGGTTTTAATATTATAGCGTAAAAACTGAAGATCTTTTAAAACCCTGAAACACACTGAGAGGAAAAGACTGTTTTTAGAGATGTATCTGGATGTTTGACTGCATTCGCTCTCCACACACCGACGCCATTTTCTCCTCCTCTTCCTCCTCCTCTCCCCCTCTGCCTGGAGGATGCGGTTGCCACGGTAACCAGACGGTCCCCACGGGGGTAGAGAGAGATGCAGGCTGGGGAGGATGTGGGGGTGGGGCAGGTGGGGGTGGGAGTGATCGACACTCTCTTTGTTCAGATTCATAATGCACATTTAATATGGGAACATTTATTATTAAGAGAGTTGTCTGAAAATCTGACTTCATAAAGAAATACTAACAAATGCATCATTTAAATCACACAATATATGATCAGTATCTACAGAGTGTGACCCACCTGTCTCAGTCTTACAGTAGATTTTTTTTATTAGGTCTGTCAATCGATTCAAATATTTATTTAATCAAGAAATTGTATTTGTTTAAAATGTATCTTATAAAGGGAGATTTGTCAAGTATTTAATCCTCTTATCAACATGGGAGTGGACAAATATGCTTCCTTTATGCAAATGTATGTATATATTTATTATTGGAACTCAATAAACAAAATGAATCAATGACAGATATTGATCCAGAAACCCTCACAGGTACTGCATTTAGCATAAAACAATATGCTCCAATCAGAACATGGCAAACTGCAGCCCAACAGGCAACAACAGCTGTCAGTGTGTCAGTGTGCTGACTTGACTATGACTTGCCCCAAACTGCATGTGATTACCATAAAGTGGGCATGTCTGTAAAGGGGAGACTCGTGGGTACCCAGAGAACCCATTTACATTCACTGATCTGGAGGTCAGAGGTCAAGGAACCCCTGTGAAAATCGCAATGACAGTTTTTCCTTGCCAAAAATTTAGCACAAGTTTGGAGCATTATTTAACTTCCTTCGCGACTAGCATGCCAGTATCTTCACTCTATTTAAAACTGAGCCCACTACAACCTAAAAATTGCAAGTTGCGTTAATGCATTAAAGAAATTAGAGGCGTTAAACTGTGTTTTCTGCTGACAAATGAGATGTAGAACGTAAACATTGTAAACATTTGACTGTATTGGTGACATCAACCACCGAGGTGGACGTGTGCATTAGCACTGACATGTTTGAGTCAGGTGTTGTTGAGCGATATCCGATATATCGGCTGATAATCACACAACATAAACTACAATCTTGATACAGATCCTTTTAGATTATGAAGCTATACAGTGAATTGAAAAAAAAGCACTGAAAGTGAAATTTTCCTTTAAAAAAACAAAACACTGAAACACTTCTATTGTAAAAAGTCACATTGAAACTGAAGTAATTTCCACTGAAAAATAATGCACAGGCATTCAATTTTTTTTTTATTTCATGTAAAAAAAAATTTGCGTTCTGATGTGTTTTTCAATCTTCAAATTTATTCTTCATGTCACTCTTTTTCAGTTGTTTTTTTTATGCTGACAGAGTGGATTTGTTTTTTTCTTTTTTTATTGTGACCCAGATACAAACTGAACATAACATTTTACAGTGTAAAACTGTCTCATGGAGACAAGCTAATATCAGCCGATTGATTTCCATCTTTATTCCTTATTGCTGTGACTGTTTGAATTTTAAATGAATAGAAATTTGACTAAAAATCAAAATGATTCATCTTTTAAATCATCTTCCATCTCTCTCTGTAGTTATTCAGGTTTCTCTGAATATTATATTATGGTTTATAATTATTGATGCATTATGTGTTCATCACTTTAATGTTGCTGGTAAATGTGGCACTCATTGTAATTACTTTATATACTGCTGGGTAGTTTGTGAATTTCCCTCCGGGGATCATTGAAGTTGTATCTTAATCTATAATAATAACATCATCATTTAATAGTTATTATATTTGTATTATTAATCTGAATCTGCACAGTAACTAAAATTTATAAATGTAGTGCAGTGAAATGTACAATATTTACATCCAAAATGTAGTGGAGGAAGGAGAAAATAGAAATACTCAAGTAAAGTACAAATACCTCAAAATTGTACTCGAGTACAGTACTTGAGTAAATGTACTTCCCTGCAGATGGATTGATTCTCTGTCTTTCTTTCTCTTGCTGTTTCATCTCTTCTCGCTGTCATCTCATATCGGGGTCACACGCTTCAGAGTGCTCGTTGCCATAGTAACTGCACCGTTAACAGGCTCCATTAACGCTCCTGTTAAGTCTCCGTCTGATTCGTTATTCTCCTGGGAGCTCCCACATTTTCTTACCCAGCATGCTTTGCCAGTGACTGCAGCAGTGAGGGGTGTGTGTGTGCGTGTGTGTGCGTGCGTGTGCGTGTGCGTGTGTGTGCGTGTGTGTGTGTGTGTGTGTGTGTGTGTGTGTGTGTGTGTGTGAAAAAGAGACATAACTCAACGTGTCACCATGGCGATGGTGGGGGATAGGGGCATGTTACCATGGTAACACAGAACATCAATATGTCAGAACAGGTTTTTGATGAGAAACCCCGACATCACACACACACATACACACGCACTGAAGTATGAAGGGGACCTACACACACTCATTTATTCTCCTGTACTTGTGAGGACCCTCATTGATGTAACCCCTAATTTAAGCATAAACAGCCCTTCAAGGTAAAACTGTCCTCAGTCTAACAACACTGTCTCCTAGAAAACATGTCTCCATATGTGCTGTCTGGTTTTCAATCCAGGGGTTCTCAAACATTTTGGGACCAAGGACCCCTTACAGGGGGAACATTTTACCAAGGACCCCCTCTTAATTGTAACAATTAATCGTAATCGACAATTGTAATTAAGCGTATGGTTACTAACATTTGCACTCTTAGTCATTGGAACTATTTGTATTCTGAGCGTTTTCAATCTAAATACTTAAGATCTGTTTCATAGTGATAAACAGAAACGCATTTCAATTTGAATCATGTTAGATTATAAACCTTTAAACAGAGGGTCATTTTATTCAAATTGCATTTGGACTCAACTTGACAGTATTTATACTTAATGTAGTTGTCCTCGTGGATGGGTCCAATAAACACAGGGCTTTCATCCAGGAGACCGCTGTTTGTGTCTCGTGCATCACGTTACAATCAGCTGTTCATTTGTGTCCCGTGTTCACAACATTCAGTGTCATTTTCACAGTACAAACTTAGTAATTTTAAGCCCAACCATGTAGTTGTTTCCTAAACCTAACTAAGTAGTTTTGTTGCCTCAACCTAAGAGAGTGTTTTTGTTTAATTCAAAACTTGAAGCATATGTTTACTGCTGTCTGAAAAGTGACGCCGAGGGGTCTGACGAAGTGTCAGTACGTGAAGAGTTGGGATAAGAACATGTTGTCATCACAGGAGAAACACGTTCTTGGAGTGTGAATATGCGTTGCTGCTGGTTAATTGTTGAAACGTGATGGTTCTGCTGGTGTGTTGTTCTCTCTGTTCTGCCTCTGGGTTCTGGGCTCTAATTATCCTGGTGTCCGTTCTCTCGTTTTCTTTTCTTTTTTTTCTGCCAGTAAATTGATGCATGTCTGGTTCAACTTTTCATGGGTCAGTTTTAGATTGGGTTCAAAACTTTGGACATGTGAAGACGTCTAGTCTAAACCTTTTCATTAGTATGTGTAAGATGAATGGGCTGTTTGATTGTTTTTCTAAATATAATGGCTATAGCTACTGTGTTGAGCTCCTGGGCTGTCTGGTTTTTATCATACATGTTTGTTGTTTTCATCAGCAGCAGTAGAGCGAGCTGACTCGTCACTCTTACAAACCGGAAGTTAGAATCAGATAAAGTGTCAGTATGTGTCTGTGTTTGGGCTTGAAACAGTAAGCAGTAATAGTGAGTAATAATCATAGACTGTACTGTATATAAGAAGTGGACATAGTTACGGTGACGTCACCCATTGGTTTTTGGACTGCCATTTTGAAGTCTCGGGTTCGGCATTTTGGCCGTCGCCATCTTGTTTTTTTGGAACAAGAAGTGACACGAGAAGGAGGACCTAAGTACAATTGAACACTAAATAAGACATTTTCAGGCGACCAAAATGTTACAATTACCTTTCATGAAGTGAAAACACACTGTGAAAGGGTTAGTTCTAGGACGAAAACACGGACAACTCCCAGACTGGACAACGCCGTGGTACTGACCTGTCAATCACAAGGTAGCCTCGCCCTAAAGCATCCCCTGCTTTATGGTCTATCTGACTCTAAATGGAACCATAATTTACTAAATGAACATCATGCTGTATTTAAGAAGACTTGAAACTAGAGATTGAGACCATAAACTCATGTTTACAATGTTTACTGAGGTAATAAATCAAGAGAGAAGTAGGCTCATTTTCTCAGAGACTTCTATACAACCAGAGGAGTCGCCCCCTGCTGGCTGTTAGAAAGAATGCAAGTTTAAGGCACTTCCACATTGGCTTCACTTTTCTGACCCAGAGGTTGCCGTCTAGTAGCAATAGACCACACAGGCACATACAGGTACTTTACAAAATGTCAAGGCCACGCCCCTTTTTGGGGGATATAAAACCAAAGATCCTATAGATATCAATGCAATTTGATGTGTGTTAAACAAAAGTTTGATTTATACACATTATTTTCCGATCTTGCCTGAACCTGAGCATTCGCAATCCCCTAATAAGTTAAGGACCTTTACAAAGCTGCATTGTGGTAAAAATAAGGATTTAGTTTGTCTCATATTTCATCACATCATTTTGATAAAACGATATAAATAATGAGAATTAAACAAGATTATTCCTGTCCTATACAGTCCTCTGCAGTCCGTCCTGCAACCTGAGAACCCATCCAGTAAATACACATTAAATGACAGTCTGGATCAGGTTCTTCATAGTGAAGCAGTGACATTTGCTGCACTGACCTCCTGCTGACTTCAGATCTGCTGCACTGAGAGCACAAAAACCTGATGACAGAGAGACAAAATCTTCTGAATAACAACGAACAGTCATTTGATTTTATTTACTCTCTGAAACAAACAAACAAAGAGCAGAGTCACTTCCTCTCCACACGTTGGTTGGAGCTCTCTGAATCGTCGTCTCTGCAGTGAAGGTCACAGTTGGATTCAGTCACGTGAGCAGCTTTAAAGAGCTCACTGAGCATGTGCAGCTCTGACCCCAAAGTAATGACCTCACTGTGACCACAGACTCTATCTGAGGTTTAATTATTGATCACTTTATTCATTTAGTCTATTGGTGCATGTTTCTCTCAACTGTAGTCACTGAACAGATATTACAGTCATCCTAAAGAACGATATAACATTAAAACAGTTATTAAAATAGGATATAAGCATGCACAGCAGTACTGAACAGCAATATTAAAATCAGTAAAGACAGCATGCAACCCTGTCTGCTAAAATATTCTAGTCAGTTCAGGAAAAATGGTGGTTCAAACCTAAAACCGGTTTTGCTTGCTGTAATAATTCCTCCTATTCATAGTAGACATTAAAAGATCTCTTCATAATGTGTAAGTGATGTAAGACAAAATCCACAGCCCTCATTCTGCGCAGGAATACAACCTAAAGTTTATCTGAAGATAAAGATATTATGCACATGACCAAAACTACTCTCTGAATCTTATCCAAGAACTTTGAGTTCAGAACGCAACCATAAAAACATTCATCGTACTTGAACGTAGTCTCTTGTCCAGTTCACCTCAGATACTTTTATTTACAACCTGACCACTGAACATTAATGTCGCGTTTTCCTAACCTTTTCCGTCCTTGTTTCCGTATTTCAACAGACCGTCTCAGGTCTAACAACAAAACCATTACTGACACCTTGTGGTAGGAAAGAGCAATGTCACCTAATCATTACAGAGATTTGTCAAGTATTTAATCCTCTTATCAACATAGGAGTGGGCAAATATATTTGCTTTATGGAAATGTATCTATATATTTATTATTGTAAATCAATTAACAACACAAAACAATGACAGATATTGATCCAGAAACCCTCACAGGTACTGCATTTAGCATAAAACAATATGCTCCGATCATAACATGGCAAACTGCAGCCCA
The DNA here is from genome assembly GCA_916701665.1 of Sebastiscus tertius. NCBI lineage: Eukaryota > Metazoa > Chordata > Actinopteri > Perciformes > Sebastidae > Sebastiscus > Sebastiscus tertius. The sequence goes on from CAKAOH010040131.1 coordinate 63,914, forward strand.
ACAGGCAACAACAGCTGTCAGTGTGTCAGTGTGCTGACTTGACTATGACTTGCCCCAAACTGCATGTGATTATCATAAAGTGGGCATGTCTGTAAAGGGGAGACTCGTGGGTATCCATAGAACCCATTTACATTCACTGATCTGGAGGTCAGAGGTCAAAGGAGCCCTTTGAAAATGGCCATGCCAGTTTTTCCTCGCCAAAATGTTGCATAAGTTTGGAGCGTTATTTAACCTCCTTCACGACAAGCTAGTAGAACATGGTTGGTAACAATGGATTCCTTATGTTTTCTAGTTTCATATAATACCAGTATCTTCACTCTAGCTTTAAAACTGAACCTATTGCGTATATTGTGTTAATGCGTTATCGCAGCCTTAATAAAAACTTGATCTAGCCTATATGGCATTATGTTCCCTTAACAGCCAATAATGTTATTATGAAGCATTATTGGGTACTAATTAAAATATGCAACACAGAAGAATACAATACACAGCAACAAGTAACACGTGTCTAAAAAACATTTAAAGGGACTGTTTGTAACTTTGTAAGCATATAAATGTAGCGGGTTGGCACACATGCGAGCTCGCGTATGCGTGCTCGCGTGTGGCGGGAGCCTCGTCTCCTCTGCCTGCTCACCTTCACTCAGACAGAGCGCGCATTCTCGCGTACTCGCTCCACCTCTAGACGTGAACGCGCGCTCACTCCACACTGCAGAAGAGTTAGTTTAGCTCTGAGAATATCTAGTGAATGTTCAGTGGACGTTTGTGCAGAAATAAATGCTGCAGCTCCTCCAGAGAGAAACGTTACCGTCTCCCTCCTGCGCCCGCAGGGAGACACCGGGTGCCGGTGTCACGGTTCACATTTCTCTCTGCGGAGACTCGTCACTTCACAAGACACGGAAAACCTCTGTTGATGCGCGCTGTGTCAGTGAATGCAAGCAGGCAGCGGAGGAGAGGCTCCGGTTGCCGGTGTCTCCCTGCGGGCGCAGGAGGCTGAGGCAGGAAAAGCCAACACTAGGATCAGATCTAAATCATGTTCATGGAGAGACCTTGGTCTGGTCCGCTAACATTACTGCCAAGCAGCTGAAATATAGAGTGATATTGTGCTTTTAGCTGACGTGTGTCTCCTCACTGTTTTGAACGATGCTCGTTCAGGTCTATTTAGAGCGAGCAAGCGCGAGCCCGACGCTGACTTTCGTTGATTTCACGGCCACAGGTGTCGCTGTTAAGAAGCAATTCTGAAAGTTACAAATAGTCCCTTTAACATTAATCTTAATCTTGTGATGTTTCTAAAGAAGTTAAATAAACTAATTTATAATACAGGGTTTTTTCAGCAGTCCTACAGAAACAATGTGCAGAAAGATGAAAAGCAGCGTAATGAGTGGAAAGTGTTTGTGTTATCAGACTGATTCAGGATCAGATGAGTGGAGGCTGGAAAATAGCCGCAGGAGAAACTTAGATAACATGTTATCTAACAGACTGAGAAACATCGAGCCAAACCAAAACTGACGTGACAGATTATTAGATGCTCCCTGTGAGCCATCTGCTGAGGATGAGGAGGAAGAGGAGATCTTGTTTCCCTCTTAACATGAACACAACAAACGAAGCAGAAAGATAGAAGAATAAAACACACAAACGTTGGTTAACAGTCTAAAATGGGTTTTATCTGAATAGGGTTTGGTGGAAGGTGTTTTTTCTGTGTGTGAAACAGCTCAGACAGAATGAACTGAAACTCTCCTCTCGTGTCTCTGGATAAACATCTGTTTATTCACACAGTCAGCTTCTGCTCATCTTTAATAATAACAATCATCAATAATAATACAACTTATTATTTTAAAATGCGACAAAACAGTAGATGAGTTCTTTGTTTGGATGTTCTCATTTATTATTCTTTAGTTCAGTTTTGTAGAAATCTGCTTACACAAAAAGATTATTTATTTATTTATTTATTTATTTTAGTATTAATTGCTTTTTCCCCAAAACTTTATAAGAAAAAGTAAAAGTATTAAATGAGTGTAAAAATATCATATAAAAACTGAGAATATCAAAACATACTCAGTGTTTCTGCATGCTGTTACTGTCCATCTGTTTTTGTTAAAACATATAGTATGATACATATAATTGTAAATGATCATACCAAACGTTTCTCTATTCAGCATTTCATCCAGACTGTATTTTTTTGTCTGTTTCTTCTCCTTTTTGACAAAAATGCAGCAAAAATCACTTTAATGAACTGATGATATCTGCAAAACTTAAATTTCTAGTTCAGAGTCATCTACCTGCCATCAGTTGCAGTGACTGTTGTTTTTAACAGACTTTAAAGGAACAATCTGCACTCTGGGCTCTAATTTGTGATCAATATTTTATAGACTGAACAATGAACTGAATAAATAAGTAATTTATAAGTTAATCAATATGTTTTTCAAAGCAGACTGAGTGTGAGAAGCTTGTGACTTCTTGAGTGGCGTGTTGAGATGCTGCTGGTGCAAACTCATCATTTCCTGCTGATTGTCTGGTCGTAACAAGTCTGAAACCTTTGGCCCTGTTCACACCTGGCATTAACATGCATCCTGAGTGATCCGACCACAAGTGGACAGCTTTTAGTACGTCTCATTCACACCTGGCATTAGAATGCGTCTCCGTCTTCAGCGGCCACTTGTGATCCGATCTCACTTCCCCGCTCTATATTCAAATAAACACATAGTAAACACACGGCTAATACAGCAGTATTAGCTAATATACATGAATGTCAGTAGTAATATCCTACATTTTCCAACCCGAAAGGCAGACAAGCTCTCACGTCTGCCCGTCTATTCACATGAGGAGTTCAGAGACCCACGGATCCCAGCAGGACGTCAGTTGAGCGGTCCTTAATGTGGCCCCGGACACATTCACTACACACTGCTAAAAGGATGTGGTCATATGTGACCCAGACCACCTCTGAATGTGGTCTGAAGGATCCGATGTCAATGCGTCCTCAATGCATCCTGAGTGTGTTCATACCTGTACTTAGAGCTGTCCACTTGTGATCCGATCACTGAGGACGAATGTTAATACCAGGTCTGAACAGGGGCCAGGGAGTGTGAAGCAGCTTCGTAAAACCTGCCACCAGTCTCTCATCACTCAGACTAAAACCCTTCCTCCTCCTCCTCCTCTGTGTTCCTGCAGGGGGCGCTGCACAGTGTGAAGATGGCCAACGCTGTGGCTTCCTACGACCAGCTGGCCCACCAGGTGGAGGCGCTCCGTAAGGAGAACTCTCACCTGAGGAGGGAGCTGGAGGACAACTCCAACCACCTGTCCAAACTGGAGACCGAGACCACTGGGATGAAGGTCAGTATGGATGCTGCAACAATACCATCACAGAATAAAAGGACCAAACCGCTGGTCTCATTTGAATGTTTTACAGCACATTTACTTTACATTCCTGCTGAGAGCTTCTCCAAATCACCCATCAGCTTTTAGACTGATGCTTCACCTGCAGGTCAACTGTTTCAGTAGCTATGCTGTGAAAATGATCTCATCAAACATAAAATACCTATTAAACTACATCTCTCTGCAGACCGTTAAGTATTTGAAGATTGATATTAATAGAATTGAAGTGAAAGGAAATCAATCAAGACACTGATGGTTGGTTTTGACGACAGACTGTATATATAGATGGACCATGTGTCTCCACTCCCCCCCACTGTACAAAAGTGAAGCCAAAATATCCTGGATAGTGATAGTAGTGATCGGGGGGCTGAAGCCACGGTATTGTGGTCCCGACCACACAACCGCCCGAGCCAATCACGAGCTGAGCATGGCTGCAGCTTGTTAGAGAGAGAGATTCACAGTTGTCAATCACAGCTGTCAATCATGACGTCTCACCCCCTTTTTATAGCATCAAGTAACTAATTAGATCCAAACTTAGAAAAATTGACACTTGAACATACATCAGCGTGATAAGAACTACCTAAAATGATAGAAACCATCTTTGTGAAAAATGTATTTGACGTTAACTTTGACTTTTTAGTTTGGCCCATGTTCCATCCACTATCATGGAGGGGGTGGGACTTATGACCTATACTGCAGTCAGCCACTAGGGGGCGATCCAGATGTTTTGGGGAGCTGTCATGTCGTCCATCTTTATATACAGTCTATGGTTTAGACTTTATAATGGAAGATTGGCTACTGTACATGATGATTTGTAGTAGGGCTGCAACATTAATGATTAAACTGGAAATAATTTGATTAATTGTTTGGTCTAAACAATGTTGTAAAAATGTCCATCACAAGCTCTCAGAGTATGAGGTGACCTTATCTTACCCAAATATATTGTTTTGTCAAACTAACAGTCCAAAATATTCAGTTTACTACCATAGACAAAGAAAAGTGGTAAATAATGACATTTCAGAAGCTGGAACCAGATCGATTTTAGGCTTTTGTTATGACTTAAATGATCAATGGTGTTTCTGTCCATTGACGAATCATTTCAGTATTAATTTGTGTTAAATTGACAAACAAAAAAACGCTGAAATGGTCCTTTAATATGATGTACACTGTAGAAAGTGAGTAATTTTAACTTTAAAATATAAAATATCTATGTATATGTATGTATCTATGTCCTCTCTGTACTGGAATGAAGGTTCCTTCAAATGCATTTGTTTATAAAAATGATCCGAATCTTTATTTTTCTGATTCAATTCAATTCAATTCAATTCAATTTATTTTTGTATAGCATCAAATCACAACAGAAGTTATCTTCTGATCATGAAAGTATATGAAAAACTGTGAAAAATAACACTAATTTGTAATAATATTTAACCCTTTAGCTCGCCGGAGAAAAATCGAAACATATTTTAGAGACATTTTAACTCACTTTCTCTTCAAAATTGAACAAAACTTTAAAGTCTGGACTGAATCTGAAATGAACTACATTTGTAGGAAAATAATACTTAGAAATAAAGCGAGACAGAGATAGAGAGAAACCTGTGAAATCAGGCTAAGACCCAAAGCCTGCTGCACATAAATCCCATCAGCTGCACACATAAACACACATGTACGTGCACACATGCATGTGACTACACGCACACACTCACGTGTCCAGATGCTGACAGCAGCTGGATTATCATACTGAACTCAGCTGGTTTTATCAGAATCAGGACATCCGACACACAAACAGCTTTAGACTGACCGCAACTAGACACGGTTCACCTGCAGCAGGTGAGTCTGCAGGAGGACATTCGTCTGCAGGAGGACATCCGTCTGGACATGACAGGCATGACAGAGTTCTGATCAGGAGGAAGAAGCTTGTGGACATGAAGGAATAACATCTATTTATTTTTATCTGGGATGAAGAAGTCAGATTTTATCTGCAGCTGGTGCATTGTGAAATCTATTTTTTTCTGACTATGTTTTTTTGTCTTTTTTTGCTGTTTTGATGATTTTATTATTGTTGAAATAAGATTTAAAAGGAACCAGAGTACATTTTACTCCATTTTATTTACAAGATTTAACCCGCAATAGTCAGAGAAAAGACTGCAGGAATGAGGTTTTTCTAGTTCTGACTGACTGGTGTTCATGTGTGGAGACAGACCACACAGGACATGTCTTCAGTATTGTTTCTGGGAATTTTGGGCTTTTAATGTCCCGAGGAGGAGTTAACATTCTACAAATACAGACAAATCACAGATGGTGGGTTTTAAAGACTGATTCTGATATTCTTCATAGTTACAAACCTTTAAAGATGACTGTTTTTATGCAAAATTATGAAGTTGAATTCAAATGCAGAGACGGTATTTAGTATTTATTCTTATCGGTGAGGAGAATTCTCTGAAAGATGATTTACATACATGATTTACATGTTAAAGGGACTGTTTGTAACTTCTTACACGCATAAATCATTGTGGGTCGATGTCCCATGTGTCTACGCTGTTCAGACTCAGATTCCAACACAAACTACAGTGAAGCACCAAAACCTCTTGGTTGTATCTAGTGAAGCCCGTCTGTTAAACAGTGTTGGCCGCGGTCAGAGGAAGCGGGGGAGACCGTAGCTTTGGTCTCCAGGACTGGAGTCTCTGCTGTACTCTGCTCCTCTGTCTGCCTGCCTTCACTCACACACCGAGGTCGTTCTCACTCGCTCAGCTCGCTCCACTCTCACCTGCATTCGCACACACTCCACACTCCACACTGCAGAAGAGTTAGTTTAGCTCTGAGAATATCTAGTGAATGTTCAGTGGACGTTTGTGCAGAAATAACTGCTGCAGCTCCTCCCGACCAACAGAGGTTTCCGTGTCTTGTGAAGTGACGGGGCTCCGCAGAGAGAAACGTTATCGTCTCTGACCAAAACTCCTCTCCCCTGTTCCCTCCGGCCGCGGTCGGGAGGCTGAGGCAGAAAACACAGTATCAGCATTGATTCATGGAGAGACCTTTGTCTGGTCAGCTAACATTCGGTCTGTGCGACCCTCCAAGAATATGCCTCCCCAGACCATCACTGACCCACCACCAAACCGGTCATGATGGATGACGTTATAGGCAGCATAACACTCACCACGGCGTCTCCAGACTCTTTCACGCCTGTCACATGGGCTCAGTGTGAACCTGCTCTCATCTGTGAAGAGAACGGGGCGCCAATGGCGAACCTGCCAATTCTGGTTTTCTCTGGCGAATGCCAATGGAGCTACACGGTACTGGGCTGTGAGCACAGGTCCCACTAGAGGACGTGGGGCCCTCATACCACCCTCATGGAGTCTGTTTCTGACAGTTTGGTCAGAAACATGCACACCAGTAGCCTGCTGGAGGTCATTTTGTAGGGCTATGGCAGTGCTCCTCCTGTTCCTCCTCACACAAAGGAGTGCCCGCAAAGTGTGAAGATGATTGAATGAACGTTCTTGAGATATGAAAAAGCGGCTTTAATACGTTTTCGAAATGGGAGCATAGTTTGGGTATCTGAATCAAACCTTCAGCTGACATTCGGGAGCTTTCCTTTCAGTAAATCTGTGGCTGTTCCTCCTCTTTTGATATAGGAGGTGTTGAAGCAGCTGCAGAGTAAATTGGAGCAAGAGGCAGGAACACTGGCCTCGTCTGGGAGGAGTGACGTGCTGCACCAACTCAAAGGTCAGTGTCAGTTTAATGATCATCTTCTCATGTGACAGAGAACAAAAGGGTTTCACAACAGTGTTGTAATGTTCCTTTAAAGTATCCGCTGAGTAACAACTCCCCGACTCCTCTGGTTTCTGAGGCCGGTGGGACCAATCATTATTCACAGCAAAATTAATCGACTCAATCAGCTAACTTGATTGGCTGCAGCTGGCTCTGCCTCGTTATGACTCAATCCAATGAAACAACTAATTCATGTCAATTAGACTGAAAATCCAATAAACTCCAACTGAGATCAACAGCAGATGTGATTATAAGGTTTAGTGCAATTCTGTTTGTCAGAAGATAAGAGAGAGATGGAAGGGAGAAAGGAAGGAAATTAAATGAATGAATGAAAGGAAGAATGGTAAATTGTTCTAGTCTTCCGACCACTCAAAGCTCTTTACTCTACATGTCAGTATTCAGTCATTCACACACATATTCATACACTGATGTCAGAGGCTGCCATGCAAGGCATCAACTTTGCCCATCAGGATCTAATCTAAATACTCATTCACACACTGATGGTCGACAGGAGCAATTGGGTATTAAGTATCTTGCTTCTTACTTCAACCGGAGGAGCCAGGGATCGAACCTTCCGATTGATGGACGACCTGCTCTACCCTCTGAGCCACAGCCCCATGAGGAGCAAAAGGAAGGAAGAAGGGGAAGAAGGAAATCATGGAAGGAGTAGAGGAAAAAGTGAAGAAGGAAGAAAGGAAATGAAGGAATGAAAGAAGGGGAAGGAAGGGAAAGAGGAAGGAGGAAGGTAGGAGGGAAGGGAGGGTGGAAGGAAAGGAAAGAACAATGGGAGGAAGGAAGGGAATGAAGGAAGCGGAAACAAAAGGAATGAAGGATGGAAAGGAAGGAAGGGAGAGAGGAAGCAGGAGGGAAGGAAGGAAAGGAAGGATGAAGGGGAGGAAGGAAGGAAATGAAGGAAGGAGTAGAGGAAGAAGGGAAGAAGAAAGGAAGGAAGGAAAGGAAAGGAAAGTAAGAAGGGAAGAAAGATGGAAATAAAGGAAGGAAGAAAGAGAGAAAGAAGGGAGGAAGGATCAGGACAAGGGAAGTAGGAAAGGAAAGAAGTAAGGAAATGAAGGAAGGAGGAGAGGAAAGAAAAGGACCAGGGAAGAAGGAAAGGAAGGAAATAAGTAAGGAAATGAAGGGAGGAGAGGAAGAAGGAAGGAATCCCATCTATTTTTTTTAGTCGATTGATTGATTGATTGATTGATTATTGATCCTCTTCCTCCCTCAGAGCTCCACATGGACCTCACTAACTACTACGAACTCAAGCACCAACCTCACAACCTGAGGCTGCTGACAGGCAGTCTGGGAGGTGCGGGGCTAACAGGTGTCGGCGGGGCGGAGCTTGACGACCATCTGGCCCTGCCTCCTTCCTCCTGCTCCTCCTCCTCGAGAGCCAGGAGTCCGCTCAGAGCTTCGTCTCGCCTCAGCGCGGCGCCCGGGGGGGAGGCCACCGCCATCATGCTACCGCATCACTTCCTGGACGGAGCGCCGCCAAAGACGGCTGTGATCAGCGGGGCGGATGGACGAATGAGCGACCACCACCAGGAGGAGCTGTACAAGGAGAGGTGAGAGGATTCTTGTAGTTCATGGTGATGTTGGTGGAACCGTCATTTTGTTTCAGAATGAAATATCTGCTCCTGAGGATAAATCCTGAACTAAGCTTTTCCATAGAGCCAAATGATAGCCGTAATAATCAAATATATAGATATAGATATATAGCGAAAACATTCTGACTTTTTCTTGTTTCTAGATTAATCTCAAATTGTCACTGACCAGTGGTCTCATAGCTTCCTCATATTTGGTGTGAGGTGTGTTTTGGTGAGAGAGCCAGTATGTGTCGAGGTTAGCAGCCACAACGCAACAGCGATATCTGTGTGACCGTCTGTAGAAACCTCCTGCTGGGGGAGATCGACCGGGAGGAGAGGGAGCGCTGCTGGTACTTCAGCCAGTTGGAGGCGCTGTCACAGAGACTGGCTCAGCTGCCTCGCATCGACACGGTGAGAACACACACACACAAAACACACACACAAAACACCCATTACTTCCTGAGAGGTAGGCCAAATCAGTTGCGTGAAGCCCTGTGGCAGGACAGCCACCACAGTTCAAAGGGCATCAGCACCCCAGGCAAAGCTCAACCAAGAACAGAACTGCCAATGGGCACGAGTCCAGAGCCACCAGCCACGGCCAGCAGCAGAAAGGAGGAAGGAAGGACGAAAGCCGCAAATTTTGTGGCCAAAGTCCTGCCAGAAGAAAGAGTGGCAGACCATTGAGTCAGACCTCGTACATCTTCTTGAAGGATTAAAAGGAAGTGTGGAAAGAAAACTGGAGAGAATGGAGGACACCATCTACAACTATGGGGCAGAGAAATTTGGGGTGAAGGTCAAGAACCAGAGGACACAGAAGGAAATATCAGCCTAGCCAAAGTCCAGGAGAAAGCAGGAAATGGAAAGATTTATGAAGGAAAGAAGACAGCTGAGAAAGCAGTGGAAGAAAGCCAATTAGGGGGAGAAGAAAGGAATTGAGGCACTATAGGCGGAAATAAAGCAGTGCCTGGCAAAACTGCGAAGAGCAGAATGTCTGAGAAGACAACGCAAGAAGAAAGATCGGGCAAGGACAAGCTTTTACAGTGACCCATACAAGTTTGTCAAAAACCTTTTCGCCAAGGAGAAGAGCGGGACCCTTAGGACACCAGTAAGGGAACTGGAGGAGTACCTGAGAAGCACCTACTCTGACAACCAGAGGTGTGAACCAGTCACCATCCCAACGACATGCCACCACTCCACCTACCTAAGCATCAGATGGACACAAGGCCCCCTACATGGAAAGAGGTGGTGAATATAGTAAAACAGGCAAGAACAGCAACATGCCCAGGGCCCGATGGCATCTCATACAAGCTCTATAAGAACACCCCCGGTGTTCTGAAACACCTCTGGAAGCTGATGAAAATGGCATGGGAAAAAGGATTCATATCTAAAGCATGGCGAAGGGCGGGCGGGATACTAAGCCCCAAAGAAAATAAATCTACAACCATCAGCCAGTTCCGCCAGATCAGTCTTCTCAATGTGGAGGGAAAGATCTTCTTTGGGGCAGTGGTCCAAAGACTCTTAGAATTCTTGCAGAGCAACAACTTTGTTGATACATCAGTGCAGAAAGCAGGGATACGCGGTTTCGCGGGATGTCTGTAACACGCAAATGTCATCTGGCACCAGATTTAAACTGCGAAAAAGGAGAAGAAAAACCTCCACGTGGTATTTCTAGATCTTGCAAATGCCTTTGGGTCATGAGATCCTGTGGGCAGCTTTCAACTTCTCCCACGTCCCAGAAGGCATCACAAAGCTTACTTCCAGGATGTACAGTTCTGTATCACAACCCAAGACAACACCACCACCTGGCAGCTTCTGGAGAAAGGCATAATGGCAGGCTGTACCATTTCTCCCCTGGCATTCACCATGGCAATCAAGCTCATCCTCCGTGCATCAAAATGGGTGGTTGGGGGCGCCTGTTTAGCTCAGTTGGTAGAGCGGGCGCCCATGTATGGCAAAGGCGAAGTCCTAGCCCTGGTGGACCCAGGTTCGGCCTGTGGACCTTTCCGCATGTCATCTCTCTCTCTCCCCCTTTCCAAGTCTATATCCACTGTCCTATCAATAAATGCTTAAAAATGCCCCCAAAACAATAACTTTAAAAAAAAAAAAAAAAAAAAAAAAAAAATGGGTGGTTGGAGGGGGACGCTTGAAGAGTAGGCT